>JAULKO010039804.1:0-11017 GCA_032356045.1 Mediaster aequalis | reverse complement strand
CTGCTTTTATTGAGCCAGACGTTTTTGTGTTAAGCACATTTTTTGTGTTTAGCAGCTCCATGAAATTGGCCCCTGGTGGTTTTCTATCGTTACATCGCAAGTTGTTCATTGAGTCCCTGTTATCATGCAACGGTACAGCATACTAGGCATCATAGTTGTAGGCGTGCTGTGAGAAAAATGGTTGAAACTTCGTAAGAGTTACAAATAAGCTGTTATCTTTTGAACATTGTACTGGGGCTGAGTAGTCTGTTTTTCACAAACTTTTGAGTTGTTAGTAGCTCTTTGCTCCATACAGTTCCGGGGAAAATTGTTACTTTTGGCACGACCTACTTTTGTTGGTCAATGCCCTTTGACCCAGCGGACAACTTCACTTGTTGAGAGTACCTTGCTTGATTTGTTGCACGCCGTTTCTTTTTGGGGACACCGAGGCGGCTTGTGGCGAGACCGTTGGAACCGCGAATCAACTACTGCGCAGAATTGGTTCCGTGTTGATCTTTTTTTAATTCTCCTGCGTTTCTGTAGACGCATTTCAGGTCACACAAACTATATTAAAAACAATCGAAAGGCGATCTCAGGGGACATGTGAGCTTTTTGAAGTAGGCAAGGTTACGCTCAGAACAGATTGGAAAATTCACAAGCCGGGATATTTAAACAACCCTTCGCCCCTTGTTCTTGTAAAAAAAAAACCCAAAAACTCCATCCACAGTTCTTCAAACATCCCGACCGGACCTATAGACGGGAACGACAAAACACACCAGAGGGAATCAGAGGTGATTGACCCTACCGTGTTGACCCGTCAAATCCCCTGGGTGGAGAGGTGGTCACGCCAGCCTCCCCGTACCGTCCACGCACGACCCGCACGGTTCGCCCCTTTCTCTCCCCCTCCGTTCCCTCGTCTTTCAAGTCGGTTGTTCCCTGTCCTTCTCCCGATGTTTGTCGTCCCGTGTGAACCACCACATGTGCCAACCGTGGCCCTCCTTCGAGGGACCCCTGGCCCGTTCAGGGATGTAACTTGGGAGATTTGTCCCGACTGACAGACTCGCGGTGTATACATGACGACCCCCCCCCCCACCCCCCACAAAAATCCCCTCTTAATCTGAAGAGTTTGAGAGTTCGAGTTCCACGGCGAAAAAGGGACAGAACCGACTGGCTTGTTTATTTGCTGTTTTCTCAAAGCTTTGAGGTGAGAGAGGGAAAAGTTCGGACTATAGGCCTGTGGTCGGTTTTAGGTCCACACTCCCCGTTCAACCATTTGTTGGCTGAAGACAAAAAACAAGTGGTGAAATGCGGCTGATTTATTTGTTCGTTTTCTTAAAAGCTCTTGAGATGTCTGGCCCGTGTCGACGATATTAGCACAGCGGTCCAACTGGAGAATGAAAACGCGGGGTGCCACAAGAGCGGTTCTCGACCCCAAATATGTTGGTGGCGGCTAAAAACTGTTGTGGGATTTTTGGGGGACTCGACATATTTTTTGAGTGGGGATCTAAAACTTTTACAGCCCCATAAATCCTCCCTTCCTTTGAACGGTGTCAACTCAAGTGATAGACTCCCCCTTTTTTGTACACTCCCCAACACGTACAAATTGGAATAAGTCATCAGCATGATTTAATTGAGTAACGGCAAATTCTGGCAAGACTGTCTGTATAACCTTTGCGCGATATCCCTCGTTTGCCGCCTTACGTCACTCCCTCCCCTTTCCGAGCGTTTACAGCGTTTAAATAATTGAGTGCTAATGCCGTTGTTTTTTTCTTGTAGGATTGCAAAGGGAGGATCGTGGTATATTGTATAATAACTACAAGGCAAGATGCAGAACGAAACCTTCATTGTGTTGCCATCTTAGGAAAAAACAGCGCCAGTGAGCCGAGAATATTTATAGTTTTGTTGTTTCTGTAACGAACAACAAAATTGGGTTGGACAAAACCGGTTCATTTTAACTGTCAATCTTCATTTTTGGCCGTATAAAGAATTGGCCGTATGCACAATGTGGCTAGTTTTCGGTAAAAATTAAAAATCTTGGCTGGAAATCAATTATCTGCAATATAGCCCCCATTTTGGCCCCAAATGTTTAACTTTTCAATAGAAAGTGAAAGATTAAAATTCGCAGTTAAGAATTAACATGTTGACTGATTACGACTGCTTCTAAAGAGATTTAGAATTATTCAGCCCAACGCTCCTGAGATGATTGCAGGGGCAGGTCCGGTGAAGGGGGGGGGTCACATCCCCCGTCCCTGTGCTGTTAATCTTCTTTCTTTTTTTTGGGGGGGGGGGGGCTTTTACGTGTAACAGTCTCAGACCATGCCCATTCGCCCCACTTTTTTTTCATTAATGGGTTAACAAAAATCTGTCAGGTCTGAACCCTTGCAAAACATTTTGGGTTCACCCCAGATTGGAGTGTCATTAGACAATTTTTGTTTTATTCTGATTTGAAAAAAAGTTGTCGTTTGGGGGGACTTTTGTTCCCGCTGGAACTAGAAATATGGGGTTGGAATATGGTTGGAACGGAATAATTGAGTGGGGGATTTAATTTGTTGTTTTCCCGAAAGCTTTTGAGAGGGTGGGAGTGCCGAACACGGTCCGGGCCTGCGGTCTTGCGGTGTCTGGGGAATTCCCTGCCCGTTAAACGGGCTGTCGGGTCTGGGAATAGCACGGGCGGGGAAAGCGGGGCTCCAAGTCTGAGATTTACCGCTGTTTTCACAACAAGCTCCCAAAACCACTCGTCAAATTCGTCTCGGTTTATAGATGCGAAAAGACGCATAATATACGACTGAATTTGGCGATTTTATGAGGTCGTGTTTCTGAAAAAGAAACGACTGCAGAGAAATAAAATGAGAGATTTACTGCCGTTTTCACGACACGCTTCGAAATAAAATGGACAACTCGTTTCGGTTAAAGACAGGAAAAGCTAGACGAGTGTGCCCTTATTTCTTAAAAAAATTGAGCGCCCAACGTTTACTTAGAAATCTCCACCCACCTAAAAAAATAGTTACCCATAAAGCATTGTCTTCAAAGCCCATGCAGCCCCCCACAAGAACAGTTCGAGGGTCGGCCCTTTTTTAGTATAGCATATACCCGATGTTTTCCAATTGAGCCTGCCCATGAAAGAAAATTCCCATTCGGACCATACGTCTTACTTCGGGTTAGACGTCTGACCACTCCTACCACCGAGTCCGCTGAGGCAAGGTGGGACCATGGGGGGGGGGGGGATCCCGGGGGATGGGGGACTGCAGAGCCATGAAATTGGCCATGGACGTGCTATTGCGCGTGCGTGGAGATAGTTTGGTGCGTCACTACGAATCGGTCAGGTTGGCGTGTTGGTACTTACCTCGCCTTCCACCTCTGTGACCCCGATTCGAATCCCACTGGGTACATGTGAATTGGGTTTGTCGGTCCCTACTTGATCGGGTTGGTTTTCCTCAGATCTTACTGATTTTGTGATATCAGTTTGATTCATAAGATTTGCCGACAGGTCACGAGGGGACGCGACAGGTGGCGCACAATAATAAAAAACCAACAATTTTTCTTCCTTCCGGAAAATAATTTGAAAAGCTCGGGGGTGGGGGTCGGAGTGGGGGGGGGAACTCTTTTTGACGATGAGGGCGCCGTTCCATTTCCAAGTATTATGCACGATGCAGATGCACTCGACCATAAAGGGCCTTCTTGTCTAATCTTAAGGGGAAACACCCGATACGCCAATTAGTTTGGCGTATCAGTTTGGCGTATAGTAGTTTGTCTATCCCCCACATATAAGTTTTAAAAATTCATATAGTGTTAACCTTCCTTCAATATTAAAGCTTCTGGGTCCCGTGGACATTGTTTTACCTCCCTCTCACGGGAAACAGGGTGTCGACCGTATTCAGAACCTCGCCCATACGGAGCCGAGGAGGCATTTCTTCCCACCACTCGGGTGCGTGTGACGCGGTGGTGTTTGCCTGCTCGGACACCGCCACGGTGTTCGTCCGCGTGGAGTACCAAGGCCTAGATCAAATTTATTTACCGGGTTTGTTTCTCGCTGCTGCTGCTGGTTAGCCTGCCGTTGCTCGCTTTGACAGCTTGCGACTCGGTATTCACGGCAGTAATGTTTCACACGCAGAGAGCGGCGGCGGGAGAGCGAGAGTGAAGAGGGGAGGAAAAGAACAGGCCAATTTCTTTTCATGACCTTTTTTATGGACACTGTCCGAAATGTTTTGATATACTTCTTATGGAATTTTAAAGTAAAGTTATGAAAACTGATGTTGTGTCTTCAGTGCCGGGCATAGTGTTCGACTGTTCGTTCTTTCCAATGTTCATACAATACATATTTCAGAGTTGTAATCAAGTCATCACGAGCCAAATCACAAGTCGATCACAAGTCACATCACAAGTCAATCACAGGTCAATCACAAGTCGGTCACAAGTAAGGTCACGAGCTACAGGTGATGGACAATGACAAAGGAATAGCTTGTGACTTGACTTGAGACCGGACTTGCGATGTGACTTGCGATGTGACTTTTGATTGACTTGTGATTGACTTGTGACGACTTGATTGCAATTCTGCACATTTTTGCACGAATGAGTGCGCTTGTAACAAAGCCATTTTCGGTGGTTCAAGCACGAGAGATTTTACGCTTAATTGGAATACATTTTTACATTTAGTAGCCTCACTTCAATTAAGAAAAATTTCAAGAAGTAAAAACGCAATTTTTGAATTAAAATACTTCAACAATGTGTAAAGTTACTTCAACAATCAAGTTGTTCTCTTCTGTTTTTGTCCCCAAAATGGCGTCGTTACAAGCGCCCTCATGGGGGGGGGGGGGTGATGAATCCCTCGATTTTTTTATAGCCCGTCCCAAAATTGTGTAAGTTTTGGTTAAAGTGTGAAATTTCCAAAAAATTATAAAGAGCATTTTAAAAATTGTCCACAATGTTACGAAAATGTAAAAAAGTACGAAATTCAGGTCCTTAAATATTGGCGCCTTTTAAAAAACTGGTTTTACCCCCCCCCGACCCCACTCTTCAAATTGGTCTAGTACTTCCTCCAACCCAACAATCGATATACACAACTTCAAAATTAAACTTCCTTTTTTTTGGTGCCGTATTCAACCTTTGGAAAAGCTTGACCTTTCGTTCGACCTCGGAGCCGCTCCTAATTTTCGGTTTCAAATTTTGGGAAGCGTGGGGGGGGGGGGGATTTGGCCAATCATTATCTCTCTTGGCGAGACCCTGTGATCTAGCTTCAAAAGCTCAAATCCATCGACCGAGGAAGCGTGTATTTTTGTCTCATTATTCAAACAAAATACTGATAAATTTGAGACTTGCCGCAGGCCAATATGGCTCAGTTGGGTAGAAGGCCGGTACGGTAATCCGAAGGTCGCATGTTCAAATCCCGCTCCATTAATGCAGTTTTCTTTGTTCACTCTGAAAATGTATTTTAAAAAAAGATAACATTTCT
The DNA here is from genome assembly GCA_032356045.1 of Mediaster aequalis. Classification (NCBI taxonomy): domain Eukaryota; kingdom Metazoa; phylum Echinodermata; class Asteroidea; order Valvatida; family Goniasteridae; genus Mediaster; species Mediaster aequalis. The sequence continues at coordinate 5,589 of JAULKO010039804.1, read as the reverse complement.
TCATTAGCTTTCGGGGCAATGAATTTCATTGCAATAAGAAACGCGATGGAAATCGGAATCTTTGTACAACTTAACGGTTATCGCTATATACTCCTATCGGGCATCAAGCAATCAGCCAACTTGGTTTTCTTACATACAATATTTCTTGAAAATTACAACGAGGCTCGACTCTATGATACTCTAGTCTGGTGCATGCGTTGACCCAAGTTGTAGTAATTCGTTGAGGTGAGTGAGTCGCGCGGGACTTGACAAAGATGGCGCGGTGTGGCAATCAAATTCATACCATAATAATCGGTTATTTTGCTTTCAAAACGCGACCCTTCTTGTGTATCTTATTAGATAAAGTGAACGTGCGTTTACGATCAATGAGCAAAACTTAACGAAGCCACCGTAAAACGGGGGGTGGGTGGTGGAGGGGGGGGGGAGGTGGTGGCAACGAAAAATAGTGCCGGAAATAGGTCTCAAATTTGAACAGTTGACGGGTATTAAAGTTTTGAACATGGTACAATTCTACGTTGCTGAAAAGCTCCCCTCCCCCACCATGCAAACCATTTCCATATACATGTGGGAATTTAACTTAATTGAATTCAAAGATGCTCATAAGATACCTGAGTTGAAAAATGTTCCTTGCTCCAAATTTCCCCGCTTTACTCATACTAGAGAAGGGGGTCTTCGTGATCTCCGACCGGCCCCGTTGTCCACTTCCCCCTCAAGCCCCCCAATATTAGAAAGAATCTCGCTTCCTAATCCCGTCAGACCCGTGAAAAGAGCGGAAACGTCGGCAGAAGTCCGCCCGGTGTACCGCGGTAACTAAGTCGGAAACTACCGGTACCGGCGGCGCGGGGCTCTCCCCTCGCGTCGACAGGAAATCACGGTGGACGCGCGGGGGCCGGCCGGGGCCACCGCTCGCACGAGGTTTTACATCCCTGATTAATGCCTTTTCTTATCCTCGTAACGGTCCGTGATTGCTGCGTTGTTTGTTAGGCCTATATACTGCCTTTGGGATGAGGCTTGGTTTAGCATATATAGGGAAGAAAATGAATTGATGTGATTTGTTAATACTTTGAACTGGCTTTTTGGGGTTTGGCTTTGCGGGGGGGGGGTGTCAATATATTTTTAAGAGAGTAAGGGAGGCGCAGGGACTTTTTACAAGCGAATTTCTGAAGCCACAAAGTTAATGGTTTTAATAAAGCTTCTGATTGGGAGATACGTCTCCAACATGAAAACTTGTAGTTAAAAATAAAGTGGTTTTCAGTTATCCCCTTAAGTGATTCAAGGAACGCGACAAATCATGACGCGAATGACACAACTGACATTAACACGACTTAGAGCAGGGGCCACAGTGTCCCACATCAGAGGCCCGCATCCTGAACCCTCGCATTTTCTTCAGAAGCTCCGCCCTCAGGTTGCCCGCTCGGAAATTCCCCCAAATCGTCACCAAACGTTGAAGAAGTTGCTGAGTGAGTTTTCTAAGTGAAGGAGCACGGGTGCTGTTCTTGACCTGACATTTTTGGAGGGCTAAAAATCCAAACAAATTCGGGTGGTAATCAGTTTCTGAGAACCGGGAATTTCATCGATTTTTTTTCGATTTCCGGGGGCAAAAATACCACTGAAATACTGCCATGAAATTTCTTTGACTAAAAACGAACAAACATAAGGCTTTTTTGAGGGGGTGGGGAGTTAGAGGAACTTTGTGGGGGGGGGGGGCTGCAATCCCCAGGAGCGTATCTGAAGGAACCCTTATCAGGGCCAATTTACTTGAGCTGCTGAGCATAGACAAGTTCAGATTGTGACTGCACTGTCAAAGAAATTCCCGTAAAAATACAGTGAATTTCCTGTAAATGTTTACGGCTTTCTACCGTTATTGCTTCAAATATACAGAGAAAGGAAAACCTTTCAGTAAAACCTGTTACCGCATTGCAAGCTGGGATTCACGCAATATCCGGGGCTGTAGCAAAGCGTAGACAAAAGTCAGGAAAAATTGCAGCTTTTTTTTAAACGCACTTTCTTTACCATAATATGCAATTCTTAAAAAAGAAAATCCCGTGTCAAATTTTGATTATTATCATCTCATTATATCTCCTTTCGTGTCCAGCTAGCGTGGAGGCAAGCCACGACTTCATCATGGCGTGATACATGTAAAATTAATATAAAACCAAAACACGCTATACAAAGAAGTAATCATATAGTATAGGCTCTCGTAGCATTTGTACACCCTAAGTAATGTATAGTAATCAGTATGCATTATTTCCCTGGTATTTCCGTGAAGTCTGGTTCCCAATTCATTCATGAATCGTATCCAATTCCTAGGTTGCACCCGTTCTTATGTTTCAAAAATATTGAACAGCCCGTAATTTTACGGTTGACCGTAATGTTTATACGGTTTTTCCGTTGGCAACCCGATTGACAGTGAATTAACCGTAACATTACGGGGAGATTTCATACAGCGTGGTTCTCAGCCGACTTTTTGCTTAGCAGGGACACTTGCTAAGCAATATTTTCTGCTGAGCACCTTCATGAAATTGGACCCAGAAGTGAACTCTGTATTTTCTGTCGTGCAGCTTCGAGCTACAGTGAACGTTGGATATAGCAGCCGGGAGACGAGTTCACGAAGTGCTAAGAAGTAAGAAAGTGTAACATGTCTTACTTCTGTGTATTAAGACTCTACAAGTATGCGTAAACCTTTGATGCAATCAATTTCAGATGAATTTGGTGAAAGTGGGTGTTTGGACCCAATTTCACAGATGCACCAACATGCCGAGCGGAGAACAGTTCCAATCACCTAAACGGGTTATCATCCAATTGCGCTATGTGACATTACTGTAAACTGGTTCACAGCTAAACCAGAACCAAACTGGTTCATTGCTATAAACTGGTTCACACTAGCATGCCGAGCGGAGAGCACTTCCACTCATTCAAACAGGTTACCGGAAACTGGTTCACAGCTGAACCAGAACCAAACTGGTTCATTGCTATAAACTGGTTCACACTAGCATGCCGAGCGGAGAGCACTTCCACTCATTCAAACAGGTTACCGGAAACTGGTTCACAGCTGAACCAGAACCAAACTGGTTCATTGCTGTAAACTGGTTCGCACCAACATACTGCGGGAAGATCACCTCCACTCAACAAAACAGGTTACCAGCCAATCGTGCCGTGTGACGCATATTGCTGTAAACTGGTTCACAGCTGATTTAAACATAAATGCGCCATTCAGTTGTTTGGCTTAACAGATCGGTTTGAAACTGACCTCAATGTGAGCTGGTCGAGTAAATCTGGCTTTCCGCAAGTGCGTTTCCGTTCCGTACGTTGCGTTTTAAGCTGTTTTTTTCCCCCGTAAGTGCGTTTTCGGTCCGTTTTGCATGCGTTGCGTATTTGGGCTGAAGTTCATCCACAGGCCTAGAACGGACACAAAACGGACCGAAAACGCACTGAAACGCCAGCTATGGTCCTACGGGTAACGCAACGGACGCAGAACGAACCAAAGAACGTGGGTTTTATGGGAAGACAGCTTAAGCAAGATAACGTCCAGACCATTATGTCTTAGAATCTCACGAGATTGCGTCGAACACTGCTCACCCCCCCCAAAACAAATCTCACACGGAACTATACTTTAACTTGAAATAACTTCAACTGTGATTTTCACAGGGGTGATGATTTCTAGACGCAGAGATAGACCCAATTATTATAATACCAATAAAATGCCGCTTCGCTTTATTGGCAAAAATCACCGTTAGCGGATGGACAAAGTAAAAAAAAAAGTTTCACACCGTGGGCATAGGTCATCCCGGCCGGGGGCGTCCGCCGCCGATCACCGGTCAAGCCAAGCGTACCGCGCCCGCCACACACACGCGGGATTAAAACCTCGAAGACATGTGCAGATGTATTAATACCCAACCCCCACGCCCCGAACCGCGAATCTGAGGCCGGAGAGAACACAAAAAAGACACGGCACGGCACTGTGAAATCATATCCCGACGAGTTAATCTGTTTAACTGTGTGCTCCACACCCGAGCCGTATCAAATATTTCATTCGGGGGGGTTGTTGTTGGTGTGGTGGAGGCGATGATAGGGCCCGAGGCGTTTGCGGGTACGGGCTGCGTGCGGGGGAGCGACTATCGGGGTTTTGTTGAGGGTGAAAAAAAGTTGTTATCTCACGGTGGCCTAGCTCGCCGGACGCGCGTCCGCGGGCCGGCACGGTGCCGATCATAGCAAACTCCGCGGCTTTTAATATCGTTCCGTCACGCGCGGTCCCCGAGTTTTCATTACCGTCTCCCCCGGAAAAGTGAGCCGAGATAAACCTCACTTTCCCGCCGAAACCCTCGGTAGAATGCCGGGTTTGTTTTCTCTGATTGCGGTGTTATTGTAATGAAACTTAATTGGGGGGGGGGGGGCGAATCTAGAGACATTTCACAGGCCGGGCATGTGGATATTGTTTGAAGACCTTGAGTTATTGGGTTATGTATGGTGAGATGGCGGAGGATTTGTGGAAGTGGGTGGATTCATGACAAAGAATATCCATGCCTCCCCCCCCCAACAAAAAATGATCAAGTGATTTTGTAACTAGGGTGACATGGGCTGTGAGGAATGAGTGTAATTACGGGAAGGAGGAAAAACGTAGAATGGGAACACGGTGGAATTGGGTACGAGGTGAGACTGAGGCGACCTAGAACTGAGGACGAATGTAATAATGTAACGTACATTTATAATGCGCACATATCCAGCAACATCGTGCCCAAGGCGATACATCACTATTACCCCTGCTCATCAGGTCCGTGAATCATTCCTTCGACCATCTCAGCTCCCTGAGTATACAGCCCAACCGTGTTTCCATTCATCGCAAAAGGGCCAACTCAAACACAACAACCAACCCTGCCATCACAGGTACCCATTTGCTCCTGGGTGGAGAGCAGCAACTCATGACAAAGTGCCTTGCTCAAGGACACAAGCGCCAAGGGCTGGGTTCGAATCCACAATCTTAAGAATTACCCATGCGCAAGATCTCGAGTCCGTCGCACCAGACAGCTAACGGGCACTCATCAGCACGTTGGCAACGCTCATAGATGCCCGGCCACGTGGGTAGCCCTCCACAAACGGAAGTTCAGTCCGGCTTGAAAACTTCAAAACATTGAGGGTGAAATTATGAACCTTTGTTCACGGTAGATTTTTAAAGGGGCAGGGGTGCTTGCTTCACCGTTGCCCGCCCAGACCACCCTTTGGATGGGGGGAGGATAGGGAGGATATATACCCCACGTTTTGACCAGGCGGGATGGCCCATATGATTGATACCCCAGAAATTAATACCATGAAAAAATTGTAAGCATTGATTCCAGAGGAAAACGCCAAAACGTAAATTTAAAAATACGATAAGTTTACGTCTTAAGCGTACGTCATGTCCATAGCTACACGTGAACATTATCGTATACCCTTTTGCGTACGTCACGTTCACAGATGCACGTATACCTGTTTCAATGTTTTTAACAGCACACCCACTTATTTTTTTTATGCAATTCGCCCACCACAAGGCCGAGACCACTCAAGATGGGGGGGGGGGGGGGGGGCTACGAAAGGGGGAGGGAAGGGAGAAAC
>JAULKO010039697.1:0-11018 GCA_032356045.1 Mediaster aequalis | reverse complement strand
CCGACTGTTGTAGCATTGTATGAATTTTGATAGACGAGTTTGGATACCAGACTATATTTTGATCGGTATATTTTGAGATTTTGATATTGAGATTTTGAAAGAGGAGTTTCGAACAGATTCAGTTTTCGACTGCATATTTTGAGATAGATTTGCTGATAGTTTGCCATAGCGCATTGAAGTTTTGTCTATTTGTTTTTTTAGACGGTCTTTGATATACGACTTGTGGATAGCAGATTGGAATTGTCTGTTCATCGTGAAATTCGAATCGATTATTATCTAATATTTTGCAGTAGACTATTTTTCCATCGGCATTTTCAAACGATCCCAACCTTGGAATTTTGTACTTAATTTAAACAGGGAGAGGATTCACTTGACTAAATTACTGAGTTTTTTTTCTTTCTAATTTGACACTTAATTACTTAGTCCAAGTACTTGGCGGTCATTCAACATATTGAAGTTGTGTACATCATTATACACAAATGAGGAGCTGTGGTGTGCAAATAACAAATCTCTTTAGTGGTGACGGACTTGTTCTTGCCCAAACCCAGTCTATAACTGTGGCCATTTGTGTACTGGATAATCTTTCAGGTTTCCGTCATCCTTTGAAAAAAGACCAAGAAATATTTCATTTAAAATACAAAATACTGGACTCTGAGTTAAGGTGGGATGGTGGGTGACAGTGGCGTTGGTGGTGCTTGGTTGTGGTGGTGGTGGGTGATTTAAATGAAGTTCTAGTTAATTATTTTAAACTGATACCAGACGATGAAGAATAGTAAAACAATTTTAATATCAATAATACTTTACCATTGACCCCAGCTTACCACTACATCAAGAATAATAGCATACCTGGAAAACGCTGCTCTATGACAAATTTAAGTTTGTGAATTAAATCTTGTATTTTTTCAATAGTCCTTCAGCTTTGCTTGGCATCCGAATTGTGAAGACTTTGTTGTACGTTATTGATAAGCAATAAATGGTTCTGGAACAATGATTCATAAAATATAAAGATTGTGGTCTATTGTGTTTTAGTAATTAAGACTTGGAAACAGAAAAAAAATCAAGGGGTGTTTGAACTTAGTTGTTCTTAATCATTTGTTTAAGTATTATTTATATACCATTTCTACTTATGTGTATTATTGTTTTCCCAGATGTCCCAGATGATGAAACGGTAGCAGGAACCAACACACATGATAGTTCCAAATAAAGGTATGCGATGTGAACTGAGACTGTCATGTTTTCGAAAACCCCTTTGATCGGAGCGTCCGATGATACAATTTGTTTAATATTGGTGATCCGAAGATTTAATTTGAAGCATCTCGTGACTTTGAATCATCCCCCTCCGGTGGGTGTTAAGGAGAGGCCATTTTAAGGCTTAACACTTATTTTATGCAGTCAGCTTTCCTAGTAATGAAACAAGTCTAAATGTTTCAAAATGGGTACAGGCCTTAAACGTATCAAAGTGTTTAGCGCAAAAGCACCGTTGACGCGTTTATAGACCTGTAAATAACACTGTAAATACATACAAGTGTTTAACAATTAAGGACGTAAACGATTACAAACGCGTCCAGATGTTTAAAAAGTGTAACATGCCTGTAAACACGTCGAACTTTTTTTTTTACACTAAACAGATCGACGCTTTTATAAAACCTGATTATTAAACCTGTTTAAGTTGTTGTTAGAAACGAAATCAGTGTTTATGTGTTTATTTATAAACGCGCCAAAGTGTTTAAAAGGTGCTACAGAAAAGTGTTTGTGTTCAAAAGTTAAATATCTCGTTTTACAGTGTAGCTAACTACAAAACTTGAAACAGTACTTCGGCGAAGTGGTTTAGCCACTTCATTGTTTGACTGTGACGGTCGCTGCAGCAGTCCTGTAAGTCGACGTAGAATCATGCATGGGTTCTTCAGCTACTGCGCAAATGACAAAATCTACGCAATTTTGTTGATAGCTTGCATATTCATTTTTAAATATAACACTATCGATATGCTGAAATGGCCACGTTTTACTGATGAAAGTAACATGTATATTAAATGAGTTGTATATTCTCACCGTATTGTTAGTGATTGATGCAGACGCACTTTAAAAAAAAACTGCACCCGATTTCACGAAACAGTGCGAACTTCAATACGCCATGGCGTAGGATTTACGCCACTTAAATGTTGCACAGCTGCGCAATAATCTTGCGCTTGATTTCACGAAACATTGCGTAGCTGCGTAATGTTTTAATATTTGTAATACATGACGGACGAGGATAATCACGACTTTTACGACGACTGTTTAAGTATAACGTTAGAAATTCATAGAACAGTCATACAAAATCTATGGTGGAGATATTTTGAAACTGTTCATGTTCTTCGCTCCGAAAAATGCATCGCAACTCTCAAAATTCCCTCACAGGTAAACCTGCAGCGGGTGATCAATTAATTAACCCCAGAAATAGTCTACATAATTTAATTAATAACTTGAGCGACACACGGCTCTACGATGTTCATGCTCAGCCAGTTAAGTTATCCTTTCACGAATTGTGAGGACCAACGTACGCCACCTAAAACGACTGCGTAAGTTACGCCATAATTTGTTGCGTACTTCAGCGACTTACGTACTTCGGTAACTTCCGTGAAATCGATTTTAAAAAAGGTGTAAATGTTGCGCAACTTACGCAGTTGAATGTGGCGCAAGTGGAGTTACGCAATTGCGTAAGGTTTCGTTAAATATTATGCTGTAGTCAAACTTGCACCCAGCTTGGTGCAAGTTTTACTGTTTTTCACTTTCTAAAGACTGCAAGCCAATCAAAACCACAATCAGACACATTTTTTGGCTAACCTGACCAATGGAGTTGCTTACTCTCATTGCTATGATTGAGCATTTCGTGCATCGGCCAAAAATGTTGAATGTTCAATGTTGCGTCTCGAACGATCGTTGGAAATTAATAATGAGGAAAAAATTAAATACGAATCGATTAAATTTGAAAACAACAAACGATTATTGGTATAAGAAAGAAATTCATAATTTTTTTGAATTTCTTTCTCATCCCAATAATCGTATATATTTTGTTTTCTGATGGGGATATCGCGAACAGGAATTGACTATTCTGGACAGTATGAGAACTTCAATAGATCAGGCCCGTAGCAAGACTTCGAGAACGAGAAGGGGGGAGTCGTTTATGGGAAAAGTGGACCTTTGTACAGTGTGCGTCCCCCCCCAACAAAAAAAGTGAACCCCAAAAATTTCCGTCCGGAAAATAATTTGAAAAGCGCGGGGGGGGGGGGTGCTGAGACTCTTTTTGCCCCCGAGGGCGCCCTTCAATCCCAAATTATTACGAACGATGTTATCAGTCGTCTATACGGACGTGCCTGGTGCTTCTTCCTTTAAATAAAAAGACCTTTAAAGAAAAAGCGGACCTCGGACCTGGGGGGTCCCCTGCCCCCCCCCGACTATGGGAATGTCCATTGTGTACATCCTGTCGACTCCGTGTATGGAAGGGTGCCAGGGGACACCTCCATGGTATAACCATGTCCTCCCTCTTGTCGTGCAGTGTGTAGTGTATGGGTATCAGGGTATGCATCGATAGGGGGGGGGGGGGGGGGGGGGGTAGTGGGTAGGAGTGGCCAGAACTTGAGGGCGCTCTTCACAAATACATATGTACATATCCGCACCTGTACACATGGCTGCACATCAATCATATGATTTTTGTGTAATTTTCAGTTTTTCATTTTGCGTGAAAAAGGCCTATTTTTTTCAATGGTAAAGGCAAATCTGGGGGGATGATTCTATGGGCCATCCCCCGGCCAAAAAGTGGGGGGGGGATATATCCCCCATCTCCCGGGATCTCCGCCCATGATTTAACGCATGAAGGCCATTCCATTAATCGTGAGCACATGTTAAAGGGAAAACTGTTATTTCCTCTCAGTGGCGTAAATCCGTGTCCAAAAAGTAGGGGGGGGGGGGGGGATGATCAAGTATTTTGCCCCCAAAATCACGACCAAAAGTGACCTCCAGAACTTTTTCCCGGAATAATATTTTGATAAGCGGGGGGTGGGGAGGGGGGGGGGGTAAGATTATCAAGAACTTTGGGGCGCTCTTCAAAAACGCATACCATATATAGATATCAGCTGTAAACATGGTCGCACAGCCAACGATACCAATGATTAATCTCACGATTTCCAGTTTTACATTTTGTATTGTAAAAGACGCGTATATTTTGTTCATGGTACAGGAAAATCTGGGGGGATGAATTTATGGGCCATCCCCCTCGGCCAAAAAGTGGGGATAAATCCCCCATCCCCCAGCGGGATTTACGCCCATGTTTCCTCTATGTGAGTGTGCTTCATGCGAACAACATGGGTCAAATGTTCAAGATCACAAGCCTGCCGATTCCCCCAACGCCAGCCCCTCGTCAATTGCTAACTTCCTTTTTTTGAACTTCACACTCTCAACGATAAAATCCTGGGTACATATCACCACACTGTAAAGGTTCCATTAAGAAACTAGGGACTAGATAAGCATTTGAAATATTCATCTTGTTTAATCCTTCGTCGTTTTCCCAATCATGGTGACTCTGCTAATGCTGTTACGGCAAATTGTTATATTTTTACGGAAGACAATTTAAAATGACCTCCGACTCTTTTTCAACAGAATCTTGACACAAGAAGGTTAATATTTTCAATTTCATTACAGTAAATTCTGGGCTCGTATGCAAGGATTTTATTACCGATAATGCTTAATGCAGTTCTAATACCAGTTCTGATTTTTCTCTAAACAGCCAGCATTTTATTTGTGTTGCGACTTAGCGTTCGGTTATAAAACATGTTATATTAAACAAATGTTGGAAAAAACTTTGTGTTTCCTCAGAGTAGAAAGTATTTTAATTAACCGTTTTCAAAACTGTTTTGTAAACAGACAAAAAAACAAACAAATTGTACAACTAAATGACGCCCCAAGTAAAGTCTAATAAGAAAAATAAACACTAAATAAATATCAATACGTGACACGATCTAAAATGATTTTTAATTATGATCTTAACGACACTTGTAAAATTTGATGAATTTCCCGAATCAATTTGACACAGCGAATAAGTTTAACAAAGCCAACCGGTTAAAACCCTGGATTAAGTCAATGCCATTACACCAGTCACGTGGAAAATGGTTTCCGAATGCATTGCCCCTTAAAACAAAAAATCGAACACTTCATTGGGTTACTTTAGCCAGGCTAATTAGCCCCCGAAGGCTCTCAGGCAATGGTGGTGAGCTGGTGGTGAGCCGGTTGAGGTCAAAATGCGGTCAATCTGTGCAATTTTCCCCATCTAATTGAAACCTGTTTGTACCAGGCCTTTACACAAGGAGTAACATGATCACGTGACCCAGTGAGGTACGATTTCTAGGGTTTTAACGATTGAAGTACAGCGATATATCTGGGGATCATTTTAAGAAAAAGGGAGTGGTTATAAAAATGAATTCAATATTACGTCAGCATATAGTCGATATATTCTTGACCTGTGGTCATCTATTTTTACCTATTTGGTGTAAAGCAAGAAACCGCTTAACGAAGTGTAATGATATGACGAGTCACCAGTTGTTCTACCGTACATGGTCAAATACACCGAGTCTCCTCGCTGCAGGACAATCACCACCCTCCCAGACTCCACCCTCACTGCTCGATGTGACTTCTATCACTGCTATGGCCGGAAACGACATCGTCGCTATTTTTTTTAAAGATGGACGTAAATTAGGTCATTATAATATTTTAGAACTGACATGGGCGGAGATCTCGGGGGATGGGGGTTTGTACCGCCAACCTTTTAGCCAGGGGGATGACCCATAGAAGCATCCCCCCAGATTTTCATTTACCGTTAAAAAAATAGGAGGCGTATTTTGCGACACTAAATGCAAAATTTAAAAGCATGTGATAAATCATTTGTATTGTTGGCTGCTCGACCATGTTTAGAACTGCATATGTACCAATGGTGTGCGTTTTTGAAGAGCGCCCTCAAGTACTTGGTAAGAACATGTACATGAAAATGCACTAGTCTCTAGATCGAATGAAATGAAAAAAGGCAATGACAAAAGTGGTGGTGAGCTTGGTGAGTAAACATGCGGTCAATCTGTGCCGTTTTCGCCATCTATAATTAAAACCTGTCAGCACCTGGCCTATATGACCTTTGACACTTGACAAAGGGAGTAATGTAGACCCCCTTATGCATAACTGCGATGTACATTATGTTATGTTTCACAGTGGCTTCCTGAATAGATGTGCAAGTTGCAGGGAGCACGAAGGAAGTCATTTCCCCCACTTTTGGGATCATTCTGGATGTGAGAATTAAATCGTGATCATTGTCACATGACCACGTGTCCCACTACTCAGTGGGGAACGCTATCCTGGTGTTTTTTTTTGAGTGAAGTGTAGTGATATACCTGGGGATCCTTTTAAGAAAAAGGGTGAGTTTGTAACAATGAATTCGGTATTAAAAAGTCGGCCTAGTGGATATTGTTACCTGCGGTCATCTATTTTTACCTATTCGCTGTAAAGCAAGAAACCGCTGAACGAGGTGTAATGATAGGTTGAGTCACTATGTGCTCTACCGTACATGGTCAAATACACCGAGTCACCTCGCTGCAGGACAAGCACCGCGCCGCCAGACACCTGCTCGTATTGTCCTGGACCATTGCTATGGCCCGAAACGACTTTTTCGTTATTTTTTACAAGATGCACGACCAAAAGCATATTATAATATTTGAGAACAGAGAACGTAAATACGTAAGTTCCCGGCACGTTACACGTAAATGTACCAGTCTCTAGATCGAAGCTGGTACCCGGTAACAGAGTCTGAGTCTCCTCAAAGGGTAAACGGGTCGAGTGACTCGAAGAGACATCTGAGGTAGTCGTCCTCCTTACAGTGAAACCTACTCGGTGGTTGGAGTCGTCGTCCAAAGTCTCTCCTGGCTCACCCTTTTGACCTTTGACACCAGCTTGTCCGGTTGGCCCAACTAATCCCGATGGACCTCTCGGACCTATCTTACCGGGCAGCCCTATACCGTCATCTCCTTTTGGCCCAGTGTTCCCGGGTGCTCCTCGTTCACCCATGCCGCCATTCTGTCCTATGTCACCCTTCTGACAAGGCTCACCTCTATCGCCCTTTGACCCGACCGGACCATAAGGCCCTGCCTGACCTTGCTGACCTGGTAAACCGGGGATGCCTGGCACGGCAGCAGGTCCCTGGCAGCACATTTGGCACACTGGAGCAGCAGAATCATCACCGTCCGCGGGAACCGGCCCAGTAATGGCGGCTCGAAGCTTGACAGAGCTGCCCAGAAGGATTGCAAACGAAAAGAGGCTCGCCACACAGAACGTCATCTGTATTTAAAAAAAAGAAGATGTGCAAAGCAGAGACGGATATAACATCAGGGTGTTCTCAGTAATGGTTGGCCAACTGGCCGTTTCCAAATTTATACAATCGGGTTAAGCTTTGGAAATCTGCATCAATGGTAGCAGCAAGAAAATATCAAGTGGGAAATGGTGGCTGAAGGAACATAATGATGCTACAGAAGGGTTTAAATGATAGTTTCGAATGCGGCTTGTTTGTACATTACTTTTTTTTGCTGCGTACATGGAAGTGCAGATATTGTTGTATTATTATTTGTTTTAGACGGACACTATTATCGTTGGAATGATCTCGCACCAAGATAAAGTGACATTTTACTTTTGCGCGTTTGTTTTTGGCATCGTCTTATACTCATGTTTTTGCCATTATTGAACGCATAGTGCTTTTCTCTGCAAACGTAATTGCTGTTTTGGCTTGCTATTGGTCAGTAATAAGGAGAGGGGGATGACGAAAGAGGAGATTGGCTTACAAGTTTAACGTGAGGTTTCAACAATGAAATATTCCACTTTTTTCTTGCGCCATACCACAAGTATATTAATGGCCGCGAAATATTTATGCTTAATTTCGAACTAGAAATAAAACAAAATCCTTACTCCAATTCCTGTGAAACTGTGAAAGTAGTATCCCCTAGTAATAACATTAAGTGCTAATGTCCTGAAAACAATCGCAGGGGCTTGTAATCAGGATGTAGACCAACTTTCGCTACCACAGTTTCAAAACCGTGAACAATTGTGAAGTAACATCTGAAGAGATTATCACATTAACATTTCACCACGTTTACTGAAATGGCCTAAATAAACCAAAACAAAACATAAAACCCCCCAAAACAACACCACAGGCAGAAGCAGTACATATCAATTCAACTTTGTGGAGCAGGAATTTGCCTCTTCTCGGGGGCGGGGGAAGAAGCTTAATGTTTAAACTTTAATCGAATTCAAACTCGCAAAAATGTTCTGCACGGAAATGATATAAAATGATTGATGATTAAGAGGAAGCAGTGGCTATTGTTTGGGTTGGGGAGGGAGATGGATGTCAGTCGGGAGTTGATAACCTGAAACAGCTCTTCTCTTAAAAATTAAAGAGTTATATAGCAATAAAATATTTCACTGCATTGCCAATCTTCACTACTTTAAAGCAGCGCTTACATGTTTTCATTTCATCAATTCAAGTAAGATACCATATTTCCATCAAAGGTTAAACACAAAACTAAATAAAATATTCGCTTGCTTTTGAAATCGGCAAACTTTGGAAAAAAGAGTCATCAGTAATTGTACGCTGTGGTCAAGGCACAATGCAAGGTGCATGTACATTGACAATTCATGCAGTGAAATACCTCAGCTGAATAATTTTAACATTATCTGCAATAATTTTACCTCAAAAATCGTCCCAAATAAAGTGTACACATCTACTACCCCTACCAAAACAAACTTTGAAACGTTTACTCCAAAACGAAAACAAAAAGAGACCAATACTAAAGAGAGCCGTACTAGTTCTTTAGTATAATATAAAGTTTTCCTCAATTAACGCCGAAACACAAAAATCATTTCTCTGGCTTCATCTTAATTTGGTAACTCTCAAACCCTTAATTAAATCGAGGCTGACGATTCATTTTGGACAAGACAGAAAAGGTTTGGAAAAGCGAACGATTCAGAGAATCATAATTTATGTAAGCACTCTAGATTGGTTACTTTGCATGACAAATTAATATGTACTCCAGAAACCCTAGAATGATTGGCTTCGGATAACACTTACCTCGTCTTTTCAATGAGCACACTCAGGTCGTCGTCTGGAGGCAATGGTGAGCTGTGGTCGTTGTGACCAGCAAAGCGGCCTCTCCTGCCTTTTAACTTGTCATTTTCCTGAGCAGTGACCGCGGAGCTTTGGCAAGTTTGTGATTGGCCCGTGCGCGCTGTCAATCACATACAATTGGTGCATCACGGATCTGTTTTGGGGCAGGAAGTATGTACTCTTACGATAATTCAATTCAGTAACATTTCTGGCAGTACAGTAATGATATGAATGTTGGAATCACTGACATGGGAAAATAGTCACGTCTTATTGGTGAACATTGCGGGAAGGTAATGACATATCACAACACGTGGTTTTTGGTCGACACAGCCAAACTGTCAATTAAGGACGACTGTCTAGATGGAATTCCTGACTGTTTAAGGTGGGCAGACAATCGTACTGATTTATACACTGAATACCATTTACTGTTCAGTCACTTCTTTCCAATATGCCGTTGCCTCTTATGATCTTGTAAAATAGTATTTATTTTAATCATGATTACAGAGTGGAGTGTGTTTGATTGAAAATAGAACTGAACACAAATAAGCTCGAAAAACCAATGCAACCTTCAAGTTGCCAAATTTTGCTCTGTGCATACGGGGGCCCTCTATCGGTAAAGTGCTCAGATCAGCGGTGACACTTCCCAGGCAGCCGTCAATGCTTGAATGTGAATGACGGATCCAACAGTGCACACGAGTCACCGACATATGCCACAATACTTGTTGCTGGACGTTTGTAGCTCCATTTACCAAAAAAAATGAAACCATTTGTTTCTCAGCACGGAGCAAAGGATGTCACTGCATTACTAAATAATAACGATGGTACCAGGTGTCTTTTGACAACGATCCTAGCTTTGGTTCGGGGTATTGTCACCCAACGCTTTCGAGTAAAAACATTTTAAAAATCAGTGCATACAACGGAATGTTACAAATAGTAGAACCATACTAATTACCATTTCCTTGTTGATTTGTTTGTGATTAGTTTGCTACCATGAACACTTTGAGGATTGTTTTTCTCCAAATTAGTCTATTATTGCTAGGTTGAAGCTGCAAATACAGAAATATCTCTGGTAATGGCCTTCATCTGGCCAAAAACCTAAACAGGAAGAAATATCAGGTTTCGTGTAAAGAAACCTTCTTTTCCCAGCTCAACAAACTTGAGAATATCAACGTAGCAAGACAACAACAATTAATAAAGCAGTAGGTCTAAATCAGCTTTCAATACGTGCGGCAGTGGCGTAAATCCGTGTACAAAAGTGGGGGATGATCAAGAATTTCTTCCCCAAGATCACGATCAAAAGTGACCTCCAGAAATGTTCGCCTAAAATATTTTGATAAGTGGGCTGGGGAGAGGGGATTATCAAGAACTCGTGGGCCCTCTTCAAAAACGTATACCAATATGTTCATATATGCAGCTGTAAACATGGTCACACAGCCAACATTACACATGATTGATCACGTGATTTTAAGTTTTGCATTTTTTTGTCGCAAAATACGCCTATTTGTTTTTATAGTATGGGAAAATCTGGGGGTGGGGGATGATTCTATGAGCCAACCCCCGGCCAAAAGTGGGGGTATATCCCCATCCCCCGGGATCTACGTCCATGACGTGTGGTAATCTTGAAGGAAATAAGCCCACAGCCCCGGATTTCACTTGAAGGGCTATGCACTTGACTCGGCTATACTAACCCCGTTCCGCCAGGTCCCCGCAATTAACATGCGTTGTTGTACTCTTCTCTGATTCCTAGCCGAGGGCTACTTGTCGGTAGGTCTCCTGTTTCCCCTGTGAGGGGCGTGTAATTTCCACAAGTGGGCGCGGGCCCGCTGAGTGTACCGCATCGGAATCTCCCGGG
>JAULKO010039484.1:0-11023 GCA_032356045.1 Mediaster aequalis | reverse complement strand
AATCTTTCATTACTGTTCGAGCGGCGAACAACGGAAAACGCTTTTCGTCACTATGATCATCAGGTACTATACACCTAGTGCAACAACCGTTGGATTAGTGGCAGTGCTTTCTTTTGCGCGCTTGATAACGATAAAAATGAAGCCAATACACCACCAGCTAAGCGAAATGGATAGGTCCGTAAACCCTCGGCCAACGCTAATCCACTGGTCAGTAACGCCGCCTGACGATGCGCCGACCGTCGTTTTGCATAGGTCGCTAATCCCGATGAATTAAGTGTTGTCGCCAAGCGTTCAACCAGACAACAAGCATCCGCAATACCCAAACTCAAACCTTGTGCACCAGCCGGATGCAACGTCGTCGCACCCGTCCCAACCAGCACAATACGGCCGGTGACCAACGGTCTAACCCGTCTTAATAGTGGCGAGTAGGCAAAGCGTCGACCACGAACTTGTAACGATAAATCGAATATTTTAGATAGATAGGCTGATAGTGCCTCATCCAACAGCGCGTTGAAGCCGCTGATAACATCGGGTGTTGCATTCAGGATAACCCCAACCGTCCCATCCGTCCGTGGCACCAAAACAGACATGCCACGGTAGGAAAAACGTTGATAGGCAACATTTTCTGGCCACCATTCAACCGTTGCCTGTAGTGATAATACCGTTTGTTGATAGTCAAAAATACGAGTGGTGAAAGCTGGCGGCAAGACCGACAAGGCACAAGTAACAACCAACCATCGTGCTTGTACCGTCTCCCCAGTTGCCGTATTGACAATCACGGCTGTTGCCGATTCCTCAATGGAGACCACCCGCGCCGGACGACAGGACAGACCTTGTCGTAATTTTCCTCGCACAGCCCGGTGATCGATGCCATAACCGAGTATCTGTCCATCACCGAAAAGGTGTTGCCCAGTGACACTCGCAAAAGAGACGCTAACTCGTTTTATTGAGCGACTACTTGTCGGCAAAGCCGACAAGTGGCTCAATACCTCAGCGGCCGCTGCATCAATAACCATGGATTTGCCATCTTCTCTATCAGCCAATCGCTCATCGCTATCATCAAGTACGACCACTGAATAATGCGGACAACGTGAAGCCAATAATCGGGCAACCGTCAGACCAACAATACCCCCACCGACGATGCAGACATCAACGGCACTATCGGTGTGACCTAACGTTGCATCCACTGCTGTATCTCTCGCCGTGTTTTCGGAATATCGTTGGTCAGTACGTCATTTCCCTCGTCTGTAATGAGCACATCATCCTCAATACGAACCCCTATCCCTCGCAGTGCTGGTGGAATATCTGCCGCTACTGGAATATACAGCCCTGGTTCTACGGTCAAAACCATCCCCGGACGCAAAATTCGTGACTGTCCGTCCGCTTCCTTCATCGCTCCAACATCGTGTACATCCAGCCCCAACCAATGACCGATATGATGCATATAAAAGCGGCGATAGGTTTCTCGGTGGATAATCTCGTCAACACTGCCCCGGCACAACTTCAACGACTTCAATCCCTTCACCAATAACCGTGTTGCGGCTCGCTCCACTGCCTGCCAACGAATACCGGCTTTTGCTGTCTGAATGGCCCGCCGCTGTGCGGCCAAAACGATGTCGTAAATCTCACTGGCTGCCCCTTCTGGCCAATCATCACCGACCGGAAAGGTACGCGTTACATCACCCGCATAACCGTTTAATTCACAACCGGTATCAATCAATAACCATTTGTTTTTCCGTAAGTACGCATGATTGTCGGTGTAGTGAAGAACACAGGCATTGCGTCCAGCCGCAACGATCGGTGGGAAAGCGTGATGACCACCGCCACGACGATAAGCCTGTGTAATGGCGGCGTCCACCTGACATTCGTTGCTTGCTTGCTGTGCCGATTGCATTGCTGCCCCAACGCCAACACCAGTTAGATGACAAGCTGCCCGAATGTACTCAATCTCAACTTCATCTTTAATCAAACGCATGTCATCCAAGACAGACGAAACATCGACGATACACTGTAGATGGCTATTGCCGACACGATTGCCCGTTCGCCTTCGCCGTAGCAAATCAATAATAGTGGTGTCCAGAGGCGGCGATTCGCCTGGCAAATAGTACAGTGTCTGAAGAGTCTGCGCCCGATTCGTCAGGACCTCGGTCAATCGGTCAATGGCCATAGCACTGTCAATACACAGCTGTTTGGGTGCCGTCTTTGGGGTTAGATACGCCCCTTCCCACTGCACCATTTGATGGTCTGGCGACCGGCAGAAAAAAATCTCTTCCTGCACGACACCACCAACAATGACCAGCAACAACGCGGTTTGCGCCTCAGTGCAGGTGGTTAGATAATACAAATAGCTATTATGCCGATAAGGCTGGTAGGTCGTGTCACGACTCCTTGCCACCTCTGGTGCAGAGGACAAAACGACAAGACCATCGCCAATGGCTTCCGCCAACCGTTGCCGACGACGGACAGCAGCAGCGACTAACGGTGTCATCTAGGACTGTACCCAAGGCAAGCCATGCCAACGCCAGCCATTAATCGTATTACGATGCCCATCAGTCGACAAATCACCCTCAAATCCCTCCAGTACATTGTAGGTTTGATAACCCAGCTCCGCCATCGTCAGTGCCGCAAAGTGAGAACGTACGCCACTACGACAGATAAACAGTAGCGGTTGTTGTGCCGGCACCAGCGGCTGCAATTCAGCGGCAAAGTTACCGTTAACTTGCATATCAGGATAAGATTGCCACTCAACCGCATGTGTCTGCGGAATACGCCCGACGTAGGCGAGCTCAGCGGCGGTGCGAACATCAACCAACGCAACGATACCCGCATCATGCAAAACGGCCGCCTCTGGTGGTGTAAGAGCACCCGCATAGGGAACTTCGAACTGCTGACCACGCGTTGCAGCGACATTAAAAATACGGTCAATTTGTTCAGACATAAGGAACCTCCACAGCTGTCATATTATCAGAGACCTTTGCATCATTGGTTATTTTACTCTGTGGCGGCGTTGAAACTGGTCTCAATCGGTCATTGATGCTAATAAACTCCCTCATTCCGTGCGGTTTCGCCTTGCCACCAAGCAAAATTCCTCTTTATGCAATGGTCTCTATCAGAAACGTCAGAAACGGTAGGCCGTCAGGGGCTCGAACCCTGGACCAACGGATTAAAAGTCCGCTGCTCTACCAACTGAGCTAACGACCCATTCAGCTGCGCATTCTATCGCAAAACGATTATTGCTAGAAAACAGGAAAACGGTAGCGGCCGTCATTTTTCCGGCAAAAAGTGCCGACGGCACAAACGAAAAGCCAGTCTGCAGGCTGGCTTTTCAAACAGTGTGAATTCTCACTTGTTAATCCTAGTAAGAACTAATCTCTAATGTTATCTCGGCGATTATACACAATTGGCGATATAACCGCGAATCGTTTTAGCCCAAAATCCCCGATTGAAGGGAGTGAGTAGGGAATAGCAGAGGGGTCAGTTGAGATAACGGCGAGAGATAAGATGGAAATAGCGCAAAAGTGGAGAAAAGGAGAGACCTTTGCATCATTGGTTATTTTACTCTGTGGCATCGTTGAAACTGGTCTCAATCGGTCATTGATGCTAATAAACTCCCTCATTCCGTGCGCTTTCGCCTGGCCACCAAGCAAAATCCCTCTTTATGCGATGGTCTCAAGAAGGGGCGATAGTCAGAAAAAATGTGGTGTTATCGTGTACCAATGAGCGAAAAGTATTGACTAGCCGCTATCCCGCCTTCCCTATTCGTTTCAGGGAAATCAAAGTAGTCGACTCTGAAAAAGTATGTAACTAACTGATTTTTATGATATAAAACTGTAAATATTGATGTCAAATCAACCAATTTATGCTAGCATCCCCCTTATTTTCTGGTCGTTTTGTTCAATCCTAGGCTATCCATTGAGACCATTGCATAGGTGAATATTTGCTTTTTGGCAAAGCGAAAACGCACGGAATGAGGGAGTTTATCCGTCATCAATGACCGATTGAGACCGGTTTCAACGCCGCCACGGAGTAAAGATTTGCCTATGCAATGGTCTCCAAACCACTATCCTCAAACGCTTGCCAACGCTTGTATAACCAGCGGCACTGGCGCGTGTGATGTTCAATAGCGTGGCTACCTCTCCTAGCGATAGTACTTTATTCGCTAATCGTCTCATTTGATAGCCGCGTTCCCTTTCTCGTGCGCTCATCAGTAATACCCCGATGGTCGCTGGGGTAATCACTTTTCCACCGCTTTATCCTTTCAGTCAATAAAAGACCTGAGGCTGACTGATAGACCGCGAAAAAGCGGATATTTCTACTTTGCCCAAAGTGGACGTTATCATGTTGCTGTAACACTTTATTTCTAAAATTATCGTTATCAAGCCAGACAGTCTATAATGGTCGCCATCATCTATTCAATCGTCAGAACAATACACTATGGAACTACTCATCACACTGATTATTATTGGCGTCCTTGTTGCTTACATTGTCGCCGTCTATAACTCGCTCGTTCAATACAAAAACCGAGCGGAAAACTCATTTGCCCAGATAGACGTTCAATTGAAACGCCGCTATGACCTCATCCCCAATCTGGTAGAAACCGCCAAGGGCTACCTGAAACATGAACGTGAAACATTGGAAGCCGTCATCACCGCTCGCAATGAAGCGTCTCAAATATTGGGAAATTTGGCTGGCAATCTGACCAACGCCAGTGCGGCCAGCGCACTAGCTGGGGCTGAAAGTGCATTGGGGGGCGCCTTGGGTAATATGCGCATCGCTGTTGAAGCTTATCCAGACTTGAAGGCCTCCGCCAATATGACACAACTGTCAGAAGAGCTGACCTCCACCGAGAATAAAGTCTCCTTTGCCAGACAGGCTTACAACGATTCCGTCAACATCTACAATACCTACCGCCAGTCTTTTCCGCCGGTCCTGTTCGCCAATCTATTCAAACACGGCAAAGATTTGGCCCTGCTGACCTTTGCGGAAGGGGAAAAGTTGCAACAAGCACCAACCGTATCGTTTTAATCAGCGATTACCCGCATGAATTTTTTTCAGGCACAAGATCGCGCTCGTCGCAACACGGGGTTTCTGGTTATTCTGTTTGTTCTTGCTGTTGTCTCAATCATCACTGGTATCTATGCCGCCCTGCATTTTTTTGCTGGCTTCGCTAGCGGAGAGGGGCTCGCCCCAACGACATACTCAGACCCGAACGCTCCCCTTATTAAAGCTGACTTGCTGTTGAACGTGGTGCTTGGCGTTTTGGCCGTTATCTCCTTCGGTAGTATTTTCAAAATATTGGTTCTATCCGGTGGCGGTAGCGTTGTTGCCGAATCTATGGGCGGGAAATTAATCCTCTCTTCCACCAGCAACGCCACCGAACGGCAGCTGCTTAACATCACCGAGGAAATGTCAATCGCCGCCGGGATACCAACGCCACAGGTATACCTGATGAGAGACAGCGGCATTAATGCCTTTGCCGCTGGCACAACGCTATCCAATGCCGTTATCGGCGTTACCCAAGGGGCACTAGAAACCTTCACTCGCGATGAAATGCAAGGCGTCATCGCCCATGAATTTAGCCATATCATCAATGGTGATATGCGGATGAATATTCGCCTAACTGGCATTATTCATGGCATTATGCTAATCAGCTATATCGGCTATTTCTGCCTGCGTGCCTCTTTGTATTCCTCCCTCGGTCGTTCTCGCTCACAAGGGCAAGCCATTATACCCATCATCGGTCTTGTTTTAACGGTCATCGGGTTTTTGGGTTCTTTTTTCGGTAGCTGGATTCGCGCCATCATCAGCCGCCAACGAGAATTTTTGGCGGACGCTTCGGCCGTCCAATTCACCCGCAATCCGCAGGGAATAGCGGGCGCCTTGGAAAAAATCGGTCTAAGTAGCGGTTTGCTATCAAGCCAACATGCCGCTGAATACGCTCACTTATTTTTCTCACCTGGGGTATCGTTGGGGTTCTCTAGTCCCTTCGCCTCACATCCGCCACTGGAAAAACGGATCGCTCGGATTATGCCGAATTGGGACGGGAAAACCAGAATATCAAATCCCAAGCAACCATCCCCATCAGAAACCGTCACATCAACGCCAAAGAATGCGAATGTGGAAAAGTCAATGCTCGCTTCTGTTGCTGGTTTTGCCGCCGCTGATGTGATTAGTCAAATCGGCACGATCAACCATGACGCTATCCGTTGTTCTGCCGATATTCAGCAACAACTGCCAGCCCGAATAAACCAGGCACTGGCGGACTCTTACTCAGCGCGAGCACTCATCTATGCCCTATTGCTAGGCAGTGAAGAACACCGACAGGGACAGCTCAGCTACCTAAAAAACAATGCTGATGTCGGCGTCTTTGAACTAACCAATGCTTTGCTGAGCGATGTTGATGCCCTACCATCAACGGCACGTTTGCCCCTAGTACAGCGGGCAATACCGACCTTACGCCAGTTATCACCGGCACAATATCAATTGTTCCTTGGCAACATGGCCGCTATCATCGCCGCTGATGCGGCGATTGATCTTTTTGAGTGGTGCGTGCAAGCCGTTGTTACGCACGCCCTATTGGATTGCTTCGGCAAGGCGAAACGCTTGAGCAAAGCATCTGCTGATGACTATGCCTATACCTTATCCATACTCGCCCGTGCCGGTGGAGCGCAAGAAAAAGTCGCTTTTGCCAGTGCCAAGGCAGGTCTACCTTATCCTCTTCAATATACGCAGGCGGCATTTGAACCAAAGCGTTTATTTGATGCGAGTGCTCGGCTGGCCCAGCTAAAACCGAAGGCGAAGGCTAAATTTGTCAACGCTGCCATCCGCTGTGTTTTGCAAGATGACCTAATCAAACCAGACGAAGAATCCTTATTACGTGCCTACCTGATGATACTGGATTGTCCGCTACCAGCGCAGTTAACGACATCATCGTAGTATGGAAACCTCTGATTAATGCGAGCACATCCCACAAAAACTATAAATGGCACCTTTTTCAAGTAAAAACTCGTTAAATATGTCCCATATTCGCCTCGTTTTTGCCTAAAAAAATGCACCCTTGTCCGTGAAACGCACTCGTATTAATCAGAACTTCCTATGCTTTAAGAGACCATTGCATCAGCAAGTCTTTTACGCGGTAGCGGTTAAGAGAGTTCGCTACAATCGTACTTCGCCTGTTTGAGCCAGCTGTCTCTAATCTGAACGCCCCAACCAGGGGCCGCAGGAACTGCAACCTTGCCGTCCCGAACAACTGGGAAATCATCAAAAATACCATACTGCCACGGGTAATAACTATCATCTTCTATGGAAAATTCAACGTAGGGACCAGCTCCGTCTATCGCTGCCATCAAGTGCAAGGTAAATAAGGTTATCAATGATAAATTGGCGGCGTGTGGCGTGATTGGAATGCCAACGGCATTAGCCATCTTAACCACCCGCAGGGTACGCGCTACACCGCCGATATAACAAATATCAGGCTGGGCGATGTTCATCACTTTATCCTCCAACAGATAACGCCACAAGGCCAGGTTGTTATCTTGTTCCCCACCGGCAACGTCCATGTCCAATGCCGCCGTTACTGCTTTTGTCCACTCGGGGCGCCAGTACGGACAAGGTTCCTCGAAATGACAGACGCCGTAATCTTGTAGCTGTTTGCCGACTTCAATCGCTCGCGCCGGTTGATAACAACTATTCCCATCTGCCAGCAAAGTGACTTGATCGCCGTCTTGCCCCAGCACCCGTCGGATAGCAGGTGCCATCGTTGCCGTTCTACCTTCCCACTCATCCTGATTGCGCCCGCATTCAGCCCCAACACGAAACTTGAAAGCATCATAACCATGCTGTTCACGTAAACGCAAAAAACGCATCGCTTCTTCTTCTGCAGTAATGTCACGACGCATGCTGGAAGCATAGACACGCAGTGGACGCGCAACGCCACCCAACCATTCACAAACCGGCTTATCCACCCTTTTCGCCAACCAATCGCACAGTGCTGTATCAACACCAGCAAAAGCGCGGCACCAATAAGAGCCGGGAAATTTATGTTCTTTTTCAAAAACATAGTCAGCCAAATCGTCCAATGACGACAAATCGTTAACCTCCCGTCCAAGTACCCAAGGCGCAATCTGCCGGTGTAAAATAATCGCCGATAGATCAGCGTGATAGGGAGATAATTGTCCCCACCCTTGCGTACCATCAGCCAGCGTGATTCGTGTCAACGCAACAAAGGGAGTAGAAAAAGTCTCTATCTGTTGTATTTTCATCTGTTCATTTCGTCAATATGCCATACGTTGCGCCGTGTATCGTTCTGGTGGGAAGTAACAATAGCATCGTTAATCGGCACAAAACGCCGACCGACCAATTGCCACTGCCCTCGCCCGTTTCGCACCGATTATACACCCGTTTTGTATTAGCGATTGTCCGTTGCATCCAGCCGGGCAACTCTCCATCCGGAGGCATTCCCAGCAAAACGACGGTTCTTCCCTAGGACGAAGGTGTGCCTAGTAACATCCATCACGCTAGCCCGTTATTGTTTCGTCGGCTATTCCTAACCACCGCAACATTTTTGCTTCGCCAGTGTATTGGTTTACAATCTGGCACTATGCGCAAACTATTCTGGACATTATGATACTGCTACTCATAGGCCCGCCTGGCATTGGCAAAGGTACGCAAGCATTGCGCTTGCACAATCACCTTAACATCCCCCATTTATCAACGGGTGATATGTTGCGTGAGCAGGTTAGCCAAAAAACGCCGTTGGGATTAGAAGCACAGGCTAAAATGGATGCGGGTGAGCTGGTCCCTGATGACGTCATCATTAGCATGATGTTGGCTCGGGTGGCCTTACCCGATTGCGCCAATGGGTTTTTATTGGACGGATTTCCGCGGACCTTACAGCAGGCAATAGCCATAGAGGAAAGCACTATTCACTTGGATGTTGTGATTGATTTGGATGTTGATGATAATGTCATTGTTGAGCGCCTCTCCGGTCGCTTGTTTCATCCGGCTTCTGGGCGGACCTACCATACTGTCTTTTCCCCACCGAAGGCGCCAGGACGCGATGATATTAGCGGCGAAAAATTAGTGTCCCGCTCCGATGACAATGAGGCTACCGTTCGCCAACGATTAGCCGTCTACCGTCAACAGACAATGCCATTGAAAGCGCACTACGCAAAAAAAGCGACCAGCGATGGATTACACTACATTTCCCTATCGGGTAATCACGACATTGATACGACGACTGATTTGTTGATTGAGCGATTGCAACGATTAACGCCATCATGACAACACGTCAACACATCTGCTATGCCCAATCAGGTGGTGTAACGGCGGTCATCAACGCGACCGCCGGTGCTATTATTAACAAAGCCAAGCAAGCGAACTGCCGTTTGTATGCGGGGAAAGACGGCATTATGGGCATATTACAGGAAGAATTATTTGAGACCTGGCATGAAACCAAAACAACCGTTAAAGCACTGCGTCATACCCCAGGTGGTGCTTTCGGTTCCTGCCGATTGAAGTTACCCAATCCACAAAACGATGATCGTCCTTATCGGCGATTATTTGATGTTTTCTCGGCACACGACATTGGTTATTTTCTATACAACGGTGGCAACGATTCGGCCGATACCACATTGAAAATTTCTGCTGCCGCCAAAAAAATGGGGCAAGCACTGACTTGTGTTGGTGTTCCCAAAACGATTGATAACGATTTGCCAGCAACCGACTGTTGCCCTGGCTTTGGTTCGGTCGCAAAATACGTTGCCGTCAGTGTTGCCGAGACGATGCGCGACGTGGCGGCGATGGCACGCACCTCAACCAAAGTATTCGTCATGGAAGTGATGGGACGACACGCCGGTTGGATTGCGGCATCCGCTGGTCTGGCCACGGACAGTCAAGGCCCGCTAATCATTATCTTTCCTGAGGTACCTTTCAACCCACCGGCTTTCCTACATGCGCTACAACGACGGGTACGAACACATGGTTACGCCGTTGTCGTTGTCTCGGAAGGTGCCTGTGACAGCAAGGGAGAATTTCTAGTAGCGGGCAGCACAACGGATAACTTCGCGCATCAACAGCTGGGTGGTGTTGCACCCTACATCACAGCCGTTATACAAAGGGAATTGGGCTATAAATGCCATTGGGCGACGGCTGACTACCTACAACGCTCGGCCCGGCACATTGCCTCAGCGATTGATCTTCACCAAGCCGAGAAAATTGGTGAAGCCGCCTTTGATCTTGCCTTAGCGCGACAAGATGCGACTATTCCGGTCATCTGGCGGCTTAACGACTCCCCCTATCGCTGGAAAATTAGCAATGTCTCTCTGAAAAAGATAGCGAACCGAGAGCGCAAAGTACCGATGTCATTCATCAGTCACGACAAATTTTTCATCAGTGCTGCTTGTCGCCGTTATTTACAACCATTGATTATGGGTGAAGATTATCCGCCCTATGAAAAAGGATTACCCAAGCACGCTACTTTAAAAAACAAACTCACCAAGAAAAAACTACCGGCTTGGTCTTAGCATTCAGATGGGTAGCATAAGACCCGCTCTTACCACGGAAAGGTACTGAATTTTGACCACGGAATACACGGAAATCAGTAGAGACAGCGCATGCGCTGTCTCCAGTCTATCGATTGCAACCGTCGGGTGAGACGCCCAATTTGAGCGTCTCACCAATTATTTCCGTGCTCTTCCGTGGTTTGAATCCGAGACAATTGCATCAGCAAATCTTTCACTCCGGTGCGGCGTTGAAAACGATTTCAATCGGTCATTGATGTGTATAAACTCCCTCATTCCGTGCGTTTTCGCCTTGCCACAAAACAAAATATCGCCTATGTGTCACATTCCGTACGATCATAGGTTTACGATAAAATAATTCTGGGTTGGTTTTGAACCATTGTTTCATGGCAGAAACGGGGGTTGCGCTCCCCAGCGTAGCCTGCGGTAAGTCATGATTGTACAAGGAAACATAACGATGCATCGTTTTTTCTAATTTTTCGCCGGAATGGAAGTGGTGCGTG
>JAULKO010039272.1:0-11027 GCA_032356045.1 Mediaster aequalis | reverse complement strand
ATGTTGAATGTGAGCGTGTAATAAACCAAGTCAGTGCACCAGACGTTATTCAAACCTTATGCGCAAATGGCTTATTCACTGTGGCCGATTCCAAATTGTTGGGGAAGATTACCTACGCCTCTTCCTAGCTAACTGAATGATTTGAATATCATAAGAAGGGTCCGTTTCCCGGTCGGCCGTCTTCAATAAGTGCATTACGTTCGACACAAAATTCGACGTTCGACACAAAATTCGACGTTTAAAGCAACTGCTGCATCTCTGTCGCTCTATCGAACGGAAATCAATTGAACCTGGTCTCAATGCCATTCCACCGGGCGTAGCATACCCGTTAATTACAGTGCATCTATACTAAAAGAGATTTGCACTGACAATTTCGAAAAATGCCACAATGTTTATATGTTCGATGTTATTTCTTTGAAAACTGTGGTGGACTTAACGTGTAAAACACATACATGTATGTATATATATATATATATATATATGTGTATATACCAATTTGTTCATAATACATTTAACATCAGTAATCCTCAAACCTCATTGTTAAATTGCACAAGTTATTCGTCGTTATTTGACACAACAAATTACAATGATAAATCATCAAACACCGTGACTATTCATTAATACCTTAACACTTTTACAATAGCGTGAGATACCCATTCCACAATACAGCAACACTTTGTTAAACTAACTTATACGATTAGAATGATTATTGTCAATATCGTCTTTATTAAATAAATTGTTTACCACCTCTAAGAAACCAAGAGCACGGCCACCATGCATTGAATTCGAGCAAGCCATTCTGCTTCGAGATTGCCGAAATTTCGGCAGTTGAGCGGCACTGCTTCAAACGACAATCTTCTGGCGCACGCAATCCATTAATAGTGCATTGATGGCGAGATACACTATCTATAGCAGACTCTTCCCAGTGTAAGGATGAGATGCTATCATATGACTTTTGAGAGCATTTTTCTGGTAGAAGTCCTTGCCACAGTATTGACAAGCGTACGGCTTCTTATCTGCGTGGGTGCGTCGGTGGGTGTTCAGCGTGCTAGCCAATGTGAAGCCCTTGTCACATATCTCGCAATGGTACGGACGTTCACCTAAACAATAGAAAGCAGTGTGTAAGTTAATGAAATGCCTGCGTGAACGATTTGATGAGCAACTGCGGTGCATTAATAATGTTCCGACCCGACATTTAATCGGTCCTTCGATCAGTTCAAATCACAGTATTAGCGTATGCAGATTTTGGATCGGGTTGGGGGAGGGGGTTGCAAATAGTTTTGAAAAAGGCCCCCCCCCCCATTTTCCACCCTTATCTTTTCCACGGGTGGGAGGCTTAGTACCGGTTTTGAAAGGTAGCGCGGGGGTGGGGTTAATTTTGGATTCTGGACTTTCTTTGGTGCACTTCTGAGCATTTAGGCGATTTGGTTCTCTAACCCAAGCCAAATATGTACATTACATGTAATACGAATGAGGGGGGGGGGTAATTGATATGCTGTACCCCATCCAGAAAGTGAGGGAGGGATTCCCCGCCCCAGCCATCGATGCCCGTGCTTTTTACAAATGTGACAAATTTGACTGCGTGTTAACCAATTTCAAAACTTCCAAATACACTTGTGGGAGAGTTATTATGTTGGAGGGAGATGGATATTAAATTGTCGAAATCTTCATAAATTAGGGGAATTTTATTTTCATATCGTGTGGCAGTTTTAATGCTTGTCAGAGTATTCACATTATATTAAGGCTGTAATGCGGGTTTTGGATACCTTACCGGTATGTCCGTAGATGTGGGCCTGTAGGTTACCCTTCTGATTAAAGCCTTTCCCGCAATAAGCACACGTGTACATCTTGATGTCAGAGTGTGTGCGCATGTGATAAGTCAAGTGAGTCAACTGCTTGAATCCACGACCGCACTTCTTACATTCATGTGGCTTCTCGCCTGTGAGTAATAAAGCAAAGGTTTGTGATTAGTTTCTGTTAAATCACAAGCACGATTATGGCCAAAGTGGTCTGTGTGATTTTATCTGGAAAGCTTTTTCTTAAAATGTCCCTGTCGTCGGAAAACAACCAAACAAACAAACAGCGAATCCAACGCTTCCGTTTATCCAATTATTTTTTCACTACACTGCAAAAGTTGTGTGTTAAATTAACACCACGTGGTATCTACATGTATATCGAACCATTCGTTCGATATAGATACTACGTGTACATGGTGTTAATTTAACACCACGGTTTTTGCAGTGTAACTGACGAAATGTCGTATCTTTTCTTACAACTGTCGACAGTTTAATTAAACATCAGCAAAGGAATGTACACTGACGAACCTGGTGGTGGTGGGGGCACAAAGTGACATTCCCCGCTCTACGAAGCCCGCCCCCCCCCTCATATAAGCATACTGCCCGCAATACGCATGACCACTGGCAGGCCCCATACAATGATAGCTATATACATGTACATGTACACCACTCGTTGGAACAAGCATTGTCCACAATTCAACCACAAACCAACCTAATTTGTCCTATGCGTTTGTCACTAATTTATCCCAATTGTCAGTTGATTCCAATGTGGCACCCCAACATGTTTCGCTTCACAAGACGAAACGTTGTATCTCTGTAAAAGGCTGCGGGCCACTGGTTTCCACAGGAGAATGTTTTAGTCTTGTGCATTTGTATTGTGAAGCAAATGAAAGCAAGAAAAATGTTTTTTTTTTATATGTCTACATAACGCTTTGAAAATCGTGAACTAATAATAAAAAAATGGGAATGGCAGTCTGTGAGGTAAAACGTGAAGCAGCCGAGAGGCATAGTGACAACCTCCAGACACGGTTCTTTATAATCTCAATTGGATTTTGGTTTTTATGTTTTTTCTTTCTCTCATATTTTATTGTAAAAAAACACTGTTTTCAAAAGAAATAACATAAATAAGTATTTACCCAATAAAGCATTTCTTTACAATATTAATTATTATTACAACGATAAATAAGACTTAGTTAAGGCGACAATAAAAAATTGCGTCATTTTAAAATAATACAAATATATACACTACAACCCTTCCCTGATTTGTTGTAGAACTCATTCGTTCCGGAATTTTTGTAAACCTTTTATACCAAGTTTAACATGATGGTATATTAACACATCGTACATGTATTTGTTTTCATTGAAAGTATTGCTGTGATTGCTTTGTATCTACGGGGCCCGGGAGGAGAGGGGAGGTGCTTGGGGGTATACGTACTATAAAGCCGGGGGCCTTACCCCTCCCCTGCTCCCAACTAGAAATTGCATTTGTGCAATAAAATGTCAAGCCGATTGTATTTCCACCCGTTTAATCACTCTAGAAACATTGTTGGATACCTGCTGCCCCC
Source organism: Mediaster aequalis (assembly GCA_032356045.1). Classification (NCBI taxonomy): domain Eukaryota; kingdom Metazoa; phylum Echinodermata; class Asteroidea; order Valvatida; family Goniasteridae; genus Mediaster; species Mediaster aequalis. The sequence continues at coordinate 7,666 of JAULKO010039272.1, read as the reverse complement.
TGCAAATTTGCCAGTCATTACGCCTCTGACCCACACAGACCCTTTACTCCGAACACAGCCATCTTGTGGCCAAATCTCGTGCATTCTCTTCGTTAAAATTGAATTAAGTCATAATTAAAGTCGTAATTAAAATTAAATTAAGGTCACCATTGTTAAACTTTAGAAACTCGTGAGAAAACGCTTTAAGCACAAATGCCAAGCACTGATTAGTAAGCAGTTTTCAGAATGAACAAAGAAAATTGACACGAGCGGGTCTTGAACCTGCGACCTCCAGATCGCCGTTCCAGCGCTCCACCAGCTATCTACCAACTTGTCTATAGTCACTTTCCCTTGTGGTTTATTGGATGATGTTGAATTAAGCAGGATATTTCATAAGTAGAGACGGAACTTGAGGGGCACGTACATGGGCTAATCAGTGCAAAATGAGGATTCTTATGTTTCAATGAACTTACCAGTATGAGTGTAGGAGTGAATCTTCATGTCTATTTTCTGGTGAAAACCTTTGCCGCAGTACTGGCAAACAAATGGTTTGTAGTTTGTGTGCGTTCGCATATGCGTATGTAGGTTGGACGCACGGTTGAAAGCCTGTAGATAAATAGACCAAAATACTTATGAGCCCGTATATATATCATTATTAAAATCTTTTAAATAATTTTATAACTTTAACACTTACTCATGAAAGACAGAACTAAAGATTGTGCTCAAGTCTATTGCTATATTCTCTGATTTGTTCTACAATTAATGAGGTATTAATACTATCCATATCAGAGTTTCCACGCCAAAAAAGGGAATATTAAAACTACACAGCAGTGCGGTAAATGTAACGAATGGTTTGTATTACAATGGGCAATCGAGCAGTCGCATATATGAAAGCCATCAGTGTAGACTTAGCGGCAGGGCGCGTGGTTAGAAAAAGTCAGAAGTTTTTCGTGGAAGGGGAAATCGCTTTGATTTATCTAAAGGATGATTGACAGCATTATGCATCCTACATGTATACATTAACGGTGAACTTTGTAAAGTAGGCATAAAGTGACAGGGAAAATAAACATTCTACCAATAATATTTTCTTAAAAAGCACCCCCTCAATTTAACCTCACAGAATTCTTGGCGAGTCAAAACATTCTGCGAAAATACTCAACCTGAAGTGATCTACCGTTACATAAATTACTACCTTTGTCATGAATAGCATTTTACGACTATGATTGACCAAAGGAGCTTACAAAATGTATTCGAATAGAGCTGGCACATTTTCAGAGAGATGGGGGATATTTAAATACATGTGCATAACCAATAAAGACATAATATTATGAGAGCCGCCGGGTCCTTTCAATAATTATATGAATATTTTCGCTGTTTTCTAACTACTGAATACTAAGCTGAGGACCTGGCCCTAGAATGTGGTTTTGAAAGATGAACTGTGCGTACTCTTCAATAAATTGGATTTTGTTTTCTTCGAACGAATTTTCAAATTGTATTTCTTATTTTAACTTACCTTGCCGCATTGTTGGCAGACGTAGGGCTTGACCGTGGTGTGTGTCAATCGATGGCGCGTCAAGTTGCCGGGTTGTCTGAAGGCTCTGCCGCACAATTCACACTTGAAAGGTTTGTCACCGGTATGAATCCGCTGAAAATATCACATATGCACATACTGATTATATAGGCACCAGATTGTTTGTACAGTTCATACAACCCGAATTAAAGCACACCTTAACAACCGTATTATTGATATAATTATATAAGAAGAATTTCACATTAACATTGAAGCCGAGGCTCTGATTGATAAGCCATTGTTAAGACACTGGAGACCTTTCTTTTGCAATCCTCGCAAGAAAAGCGAGCACGCATGACCCTCGGTTTGGATGCTAATTTGAAATCCTCAAAATGTTGATCGCAAAACTCGGGAGATTTTGCAAAAATAGGAGAAATTCCGAGCACGTTGTATACGAGCTACAACGTGTGCAGCGGCATTCATATTCTGTTGTGATTAGCCTGGGCTGGCAAACTGCGATAAAGCGGTTGCGTGAAAGATAACGAAGCATGATGTGCAACCAGTGATGAAAATATTGCAAAATAATGACCAAAAATTGAAACTCCGTCCCCGGTCAATCGATTATGCACATTGCCATTGGGTACAGACAAACTTAGGAGTATGTGGCTAGACTATAGTCAGTGTTTTGGTACCAAGTGTTTGGTACGCTCACATACAAAAAGGCTCGTGGGTGCAGGTTCCTACATAGACCCACAATTCCCTACGCAACCTGATCACATTTTGCATGCCCTGAAAATAATTTTCTAAAGAGCGTTTTAAGAGCCATGCAGTTGTAAAGATACAGCGTACCACCTCCGTCCGGGATTGTGAGCTTCTAAATCTGAGCATTTGGAATGAATCGGCCCCGAGAATCGGCCCTATTTGGCGATGGAGTAAAAGGAACACGCTCATTTTTAACTACGAATTTTCATTTTGTTTTCACTTTCTTTTGAAAAGTTGCACACGACTTTGCGTCTGTTTTATTTGGGGGAAAATAGGGGGCTATATTGCAGGTAATTGATTTTCAGCCAAGAGTTTTAATTTTTACTGAAAAGTACCCACATGGTGCTCTTCTATCTTTAAAAGGGCAAAAATGAAAATTCGCAGTTGTTTGCGAACGTGTTAGGGATATTTTTCAAGATGAAGGCTCTGCAGGTCGGGCTGAAACACTACGTTTAGGGGTGGTCTTCTTTGGAGGAAAATATCATCCAAACGTTATCAGATGACCCCCCCCCGCCCCCCATAATTTAAAAAGAAAGTGAAAGATTATAAGTCAAGCTTCATTTTTGGGTATAGTATGGTCACCTTGGAGAGTTGTGCGTATTTTTCCCATTTTTTTTTTAAGTTGGGGCATTTATCGCTTGTGTCTATGGGAGTTTATTTATAGGAAGCTGCACCTTCGTGAAGTAGTAGCTTCAGTTATATTTGACGTCAGTGTTCGACTTGATAAGGAAGGGGGTAAAGCAAAACAACATTTCATCGTCAAATGAAACAATAATAACTATGCTGCTACAAACTGCTTGCCAACTGGAATGACCTGAAATATATGTAAATGAAAAGAGTTGGGGGGGGGGGCTGACGTTTTGCTCCTAGCACGATCTTTCTCAAAGGCTAAATGATACAAGGACAGGAACAGACAGGAGGGAAACCACGAGAACAGATGAACGGAGGTCAAAAGGATAGAAGGGTGTAATGCAGGCCAAAGGAGGAACAAAGGCGGCAAGAGAGGGGGAGTTTAATATTGTATGCAAAACAACATAAATGAAGAGAACAAAGAGAAGGGCCAACAGCGGATTATAAGGGAACAAAGCAGGAAGATGACAAAGAAGTGGGAAGAAGGATTGGGTAGAGAGGGGATGTAAGAAGCGGACACGGGGGAGGGGACTAACGGTATAGGAGGGGGTAAAAGGGGTAGATGCACGTTGGAACAAGGAAAGGAAGGAGGAAAGAACAAGGTGGGGAATAAGGAACAAAAGAAAAACTCGTACCAATTGGAGGGGAGGGAAAATATGACAAAAATAAATGAATTTTCAGTGTGACAAAAGAAAACTGGCAGGAGCGGGATATGAACCTGCGATCTCCAGACTACCGTACCGGCGCTCTACCAAATGAGATATCCCAATTTGTCAGTATCTTTGTTCAGGGGCGCTAATCAGAAATCGTGAACCCACAATGCTGTATAGCCAGGGATCACGTCCCAACTTAAAATAAATAAATAAATATATAAATAAATAAATAAATGAAATTAAATTATACTGATCTGGGGAAAGGGGAATAAATGAAAAGGCAAGTAGTTAATCATTTCTTTCCTGGGTGTTGAGGTCATTTCATCGTAGTATTCATGGAATTGTTGCAAAAAAATCAAACATTTCTGAAATTCGGGTCCTCAAAAACTGGTTACCGTTTGAAATTTCCCGATAGCCTACCCCTCAAAAATGATGGCTACAACTGTGACTGCTAGAAATATATTTCGTTTCCTTGAAATGACTTTTCGTGGAATGAATAGAAACCCAAAAAGATGTTCACACCCGTTTCTAAACGGCCTCTGAGGAAGGAATGAAGTTTGAACATTATACTATACAGAACGGAAAGTGAAATCTCCGGTTTTTCTCACCAGGACCATTCTGCTCTTTTTTTCCGTTCTTTTAACCGCACAGCTCCTTAGATAGATAATGCATAATTTATACTTGGAAAGGCCAGACTTCCCCGTCTACCCCGTCTAGTCTACCCCACCCAACCCCAATCGCCTTTGTCCGCCATACATGGAAGCGCGCTGTTTATTGGCTTTTTGGGTGACGGGTCATGTCGCTTCGATATGGCCGTCACTTGACTAGGCCACAATCTTACACTAATGCTGGCCAATTCCCAAACAGCAAATCCGTGTAATTTCGAGACTGCTGTTAGTAATTAAGTCGTCAACAGGAAAGTCCTGATGATGTGGAAAGGCGGAAGAAACAACAGGACAGGATAATGCTTGAAGATATCGATCGTAAGTTGGCCTCCGTCGCCTGGTCCATTAAGGATTATCCTTGGCAAGCGGCCTCTCTCTCGCCTCGCCTAAGTCTCCACTCCCTTGAGTCAACTAATGCGACGGCTGTTTCCATTATTTCGGACTGGCAGTTTTTAAACCAAACGTCTTGACATCCAAGAAATCTGTCAATAGCTGGCCAGTGGAAAGTGGTATTGGCTACGCGTTTTTCTCTTTAGTTTTTATTTGTTTGTTAGTTGTGTTGATGAAATTAAATCAAATTTGGAAAGGTGATGGCAATAACTTTCGCCTCAATTTGGTTTTTAAATGGGTATTTTAGGAATGCCCTATACCAGGACCCCACATCATCATAAGGTTTGGGCTCTTCATGTATGCAGGCGCGGGCCGACCCGGCTGTTGTTGTTTTGTTGTTGGTTTTATGGAGGTCGTCCAGCATAAGGCCCAAAAAGGCTACTCAAGGTGCGGGCTAAACAAGGAGGAGAAAGAAGAGGGGAGCTAAGATTGAGAGGAATTTACAGAGTAGAGAGATAACTATAGATCTTGCGTTTGAACTGGTTCAGAGCATTTTGTAAGTAGCGGGTAAACAGGATACAGGTAAGGAATTCCAAAGTCAGGCAGTGCGTGGGAAGAAAGTGGACTTCGATTTAGACGATTTGATCACCCTCTTTTTTTTCTTGCCAGTATATGAACGGCTTTTTATGGAATACAAAGACAATGTGACACTGGTTAAGTTCTTGATGCATTTCTTCTGATCTCGTTTATTCCTGTCCCCCGTCCGGCTCGTCATGCTTTGAACACTACCGTTTATAGCGGGTAATTAACGGCGGTCAGGAGAATTCCGCGCGGGTCGAGTCCTCAGTACTGGAAGAGGCCGTATCAGTCTCGATGCATTGCCAACACACAAGGAAGATTCCAGGGATTGGCAACATACAGCGTCACAAATACAAAATCCTTTGAAAACTTCTGCGTATGGTGATTTTGTTCATGTTTGATACACTCGAAGTGGTACTGTATGAAATAGCCGCCATGGATTATGAAAGCGACGGACCTGTCCCAAGTCGATACGGCCGTACACGTTGTAGGCGCGGTAATTGCTTTGTGGGCACAGGCAAGCTGAGCTTTAGCACGGCTCTTGCGTAACCAAGGTTCCGCTCTACTTTAGCAAATACCAGTCACACGGAAATTGCTAATATTCTTCAGAAAGCCAGTATTATGTATTTCTGCTCCCGTCTCGCGGGAGATGAAGACAATACGGAGAGTATCACAGTCAATTGATCACCACGTTGTGGAAAATTGCGTTTGCGGGTCAAAGTAATTTGCCATTAACCCGCTTATAAATTGAGTTAATGAAAGCAATACAACGCAAGAACAGGATCAACAGTGAAATATCAGAATATGTCCACATTTAACATCCACGCATATGATTCAAACCGAAGACTTACTACAATTATAAACTGAGCTACCGTTAGGCCTATGAGCAACGAGTGCATAATGCCCAAAATGTTTATTTCAGATGTCCATTATTATATTTCAGGGTGTAGATTTCAATTAGTCTACGCGAGATTTTGAAAAAGGCGCTCGCTTAACACAAGAAGAGGCATTTTTGAGTAGAAGTTGGTAACATATCCATCTGACATAATTTGAGGGCACCGAGTCCGAAAATCGATGTTACCAAGCTTAATGTTTAGCCCTTGACGTAGAAAAGTTGATCATAAAGTGAACAGAGCAGATGGCATACCAACAGTTTGTCAAAAATAGTCGGACATGCCTGGCATTAATCTTGTATGTAAAAGTAGCAGATACCACGCTAGCTGCAAGTGCCTCACGGTACTCTGCGTGATGTATGTCTTACATCAGGCATCAGCCCACATGTGTTGGTCGCAGATCATTGCCATACACAGTGAGAAACAGTTGTGTGTCGACGAATTGTTCCAGAAAACCAATATTTTGTATGAATCCAAGCAGATAATTTCTCTAGATTGAAGTTCAAGGTAATTGAAAGGGTTGAATGTTTTTATTTCGTATGGTTTTGTGTGATTTAGTACTTCCGAGTACTTTGGAGTTGCGACTGTGAGAACGACTGTTTTACGGTCACAACTATGCTGACTTACAAACTCAAACAAAATTGATAATTATTCTATGGAGAAATAGGAACATGATATACAAAATATTCAATTTTCAATGTGAACAAAGAAAACTGGCACTGATCGGGATTTGAACCTGCGACCTCCGGTCTGCTACCAGAGCTCTACTAACCAAGCTAGCTTGCCCTATATGTTGGCGGTCTCCCAATTTGTCGGTTTCTTTGAGCAGGGGGCTCTAGTCTGAAGTCATAAACCCACAATGCTGTATAGCCAGGGATCACGCCCCAACTTTACGATACAATCTGGACAGCGGCAGTTAGTTTCCCTTGTGGTTTGTTTGACGATATTGTAAAAAAAAGGTGTGTCCTCATTGAGTGATCCCACACTGCCGCTTTCCAGATTGTATCGTAAAGAAGTATGCTTCAAAGTCATACAAAATCAATGAAACCGAATTTGCACCAATACCTAGTGCTTAAACCCCCTCAAATAATCTGGAGAAAATCCTTGCTGAGAATCCAACCCCCAAGAACCTCTTATTTCTGGCACGACTTCACGATTCACGACATTGTCACTATGTATGTCAACATTTGGTCGGGCACCTTGTAAGGGAAATGTAACACGCATAGCACAGTAAGGGTACCGTGCTAGTCTGGTAAAGCTATCTTTTAAACACGAAATTAATGCAAAGGCTTGGTGGAATCTGAATATTTTTGAAAAATTGTAGAATGTCATCTGCTTTTTTTCTTGCTGATAAATGGATAATTTGTTTTAGGTCAAAGACTAACAATTCAGGTTGGTAACATCATTTTGCGAAATTAACACCGTCAAATTAGGTAAGAGACTTCTAAAAATGCCTCTTCGGGTCACTTTTTCCAAAATCGGACGCTGACTAAATCGGACGTTGAATATTACTCAAACGTATTACCAGGGAGTCGTCCTTGCTTAATGTACAACGTAAGTCAACGTACAGAAGCAGCTTTTTCACGATAGAGACTGAAAACGTTTATGACAGTGGCGGAGATTTGTGTCCAAAAGTGGGGGAATGATCAAGAATTTTCTGCCAGA
>JAULKO010039054.1:0-11027 GCA_032356045.1 Mediaster aequalis | reverse complement strand
CCCCCCCCCCCCCCCCCCCCCCGCTTTTCAAATTATTTTCCGGACGAAAATTCCTGGGGGTTAACTTTTTGGGGCTTCGCCAATGATCAGGGCCTTGTAGTGGAGAAACGGGCCGAGGATGCACTGTGGCGAGCTGGTTCATCAGGCGGCCAGAGATCAGTATCGGGGTCGTACAACCGATAAAGTAGCACAGCGCCCTCACTCGGAGGGCGTCTCTTGTTTACATCACTGATCTCCAGGCAAAAAAGAAAATCATGGAGATGAGTGGTGTACATTAGGACAAGGAAGGCACCATTTTGTTTCGGTAACTTCAATTTACAAAAGGATTTACCCAAACCAAATAGCGCCCTCTTATCGCGTCCATTGTCCACTATAAATCAAGAATGCTGGCTTGTCATTTGTGTGACGGGGACATATGGAGCACGGACCACGAGTGGAGCAAGCAGCTGGTGATGTTGTCAACTGCAGCCGTTGCTATGATGCAAGCAGTTGTTGCAATTATGTATGTATACGTTGATGCGTAGACCTGCCATGGTCCACCTCTATACACGAATAGGAGCACGTGATTCAAGCACCCTACGCCATCGCAGTCTTAATCATGAAGCTTGTTTGTCACAACCGAAACTGCGTGGCGGATTCGTGTAGACACCAATCTGCTGAGCACACAGTTGCCACCGCAGTTTAATATGCTGTTTAATCATGTTAATGCGGCGGTTGTTTTTTAATCAAAACTGCAACAATTCATCATCATCGCCCATACTGTGGTGGCGATGATGATGTACTTTAGTATACGGTTCCGTCCTTGCCCGATCAAGGTCACCCGCGAGAGGAAAGAACGGGAGGGAGGGATGGGTGCAATCTATCGGACATTTTTGGGTCAACTTTTTTTCTTGGGGGGGGATTTTTTTCTTTAAAAAAAAAGAATTGTGGTCCTTTCCTTTTAAATTTTAAAGATGTGCTCTTCAACAAATTATTCTAATTTTCAACTTGTATTTATTATTTTAACAGGAAAAATACATTTTGCTATTTTGGGAGTCTGCAACCTTTTTAAAAAGGGTTATATTCAGGGTTGCTTTCGCGCCTCTACCGCACAAAAAGATCCGCCCTGCGGGAACTGAATTATTATCATGCCGCAAATAATTCTAAATTTGTAATAAATAGTAATAAATCGATAACTAAGCGTGGGCGGATTTTTTTCGTTCGATATCTCATTTTTTATAAAAGTGAGCAACTTTTGTATTGCTAGACAAATAGCAATTGAAAAAAATTCTTGTCGGGATGAAAACTCAAAAAGAGCACGGAAAATACATCTTTATAATAAACATTTTAGAAAAATTCAGTTCATTTCCGTATCAAATTTGTCGTCATCTAACCACATTTTATTTTTCCAAAAAATAGCAAATCACGGAGCTTCCAGTTGTTTGTCCCTACATCCCCGTAGGGGCAATCAGAGGCCAAAGAGTCCATGGATGGACCCCACGTGAAATTCCTGATGATGTCACGTACTTGTTTCCCAATTTAATGTTATCCCCCCGCCCCGCCCCCTCCTCCCCGCCCCGAGATTTGATGCACTAGTTTAGTGCACTGCAATACATTCATTTAAAAATCGTGAACCCCTCAAAAATAAACGCATGAAAAACAAAAAAAATGATGAAGACTGGGATTCAGAACTGAAACCCAGCCGAAAGTAACCTCTGAACAATTCTGTTACCACCTCACACTACATACCACATTGCCGCGACCAACACTGGAATCAAGTCATGTACTCACCGATGATAATCGCTAAATAGTCATTTCAACTGTCATGAATTTGCACTGAATTACACGCAACCTTAAAAGAAAACAAATAATTTTATTTAAAAGAGAGCCATGCATGTGACCCGCGATGTAATAATTATGCAGCCTTTGTTCATGGGTGGGCAGAAGGTATCCACCAAACACTGAGACGACATCGCGAATTTCGTTTACTACATCGCATATTTCACTACAAAAATGCATTAAAAAAACATCCTGAATTTCTTTAAGATATCGCGATATTATTATTATTTGTGTGTGTGTGCAATGTCATGAATTTGTCCACGGCTTGTCGTGTTGCAAACAAGATTTCGGCAAAATAAATTCGCGACACGACCGTAAAAGAAATAAACGATGTTCTAAAGGAAATTCGCGGTGTCGTGAAAGAGATTGGCGAGTGTACCGTCTCTTCTTCTCTTTGTATTTATATCGTATGAATTATGTACGTCTGTCTGTATTGTATGTTAATTCAAATGCAATTCAGCGGGCGGCCCAGAAATGTGGACTTCGGGGAATAAACCATAATTATTTAATTGAATTGAGACATTTACAAATGCTCTTTCTCCTTTATGTCGCAGTTATTCTCCTTGATGTTGCATGGGATCCGGGATGGCGAGTCCAATCTAATAACTGGCGTTGGTATAATGCTCAAAACAATGAGCGCAAGTGCCGCTCTGAATGATAATATATTCCGTTTCGTATCCACGTTTGCATGCCTTGGTCATGGTCACGCGTCCGCCATGCATGACCAATTCCCTGGCTATAATTTTGCTGGCTCAATGCCGTGGCACAGAGAAAATGTACAAACTCAGAGTATCTGGAAATCAAAGAGCAGCGGGCAAAAAAAGGGACATGATAGCATAAAAAGGCATAATGTTTTAGTTTTTTTAACCAAGGAAAAAACAAAGCAAAACCATCGTTAATTCCTTCGGGTGATTCCCTCTTGTTTCTCCCTCCAATTTCCAGCTGTCGATCACACACCTTCCACTCCGCTCATCCTTTTGTACCTGTAAACCTCCCCTCTCCAGATCCACCGTTCTCTTCCTTAGGTGTCACTTGTTTACACACACTTCGTCCCCCACACTTCCTCCACTCCCCCCTCCTGCTTTCCTAGCCCTCTTTTACCTGTTGTTCTCTCGTAATGTTTAACACGTTCATTTCTGACTACGAATTTTCATTTTTCGTTTTCTATTGAAAAGTTACAGATGATTTTGCATCTATGTCTTATTTGGGGCCAAATTGGGGGCTATATTGCAGGTAATTGATTTTCAGCCAAGATGTTTCATATGCACTGAAAAGTGGCCACATCTTGCTCTTATATCTTAAAAAATGCAACCAAAAAAATGAAATCTCGTAGTTGTTTACGAACGTGTTGTTTCCTCCCTTGCCAGTTTCTGTACCATGTAGCTTTTGAGAAAGATTCTTTCGTTAATTCCTTTGACCAAAATAAGTTTCATCAGCCAGAAGATAAACCATGAAAAAGCAGTTTCGAGCGATCTTGATATTGGTGTAATTTGGGGGAGGCTTAATCCGCACTTGGTAGATCAGCTTTTGAGAAAACAAGAACATTAGCGTTTCGTATCAATAATGCAAAGTCAAAATTGAATGTATTTGAATGTTCGACTGGTGTCAAACCCTGATCAGGGATCCATCCGAGCAGAAACTTGTAAACAAATCATTCAAGTATAGACGAATTTCACATTAGCATCGAAGCCGAGGCTCGGAATGCTAAGCCATTGTTAAGACGCTGGAGACCTCTCTTCTTTTAATTCTCGCAACAAAAGGGAACACATCCACCCTCTGTTTGGATGCTAATTTGTAATTCCTCTATTTCCACATTCCCATACCTTATTTTACATGCTATTTTCCTAGTGCCACATTATGAAATGAATTTAGCGGAATTTTATCCCACCTTTGTCATCCAAGCATTATATCACATACGTCAGTAGCGTCAAATATTATAGAGGGATATTAGCACGACTACAGGGCAACCCGTTTTGTCTATGGGGAAACAGAGAGGACATGCAATTTCATAGCTGTTCACTGTAATCTCATTTTGGGGGGCAGGGAGGGGGCCCGGCTGGGGGCGGGGCACGTGCCTCCCGTGCCCTCGCGTCACTGCATATGTACATCAGATTACAAGACCAACAGTTGTTCATCGTGCATGCTGTCTCAATGATGATGTACGTCTCCGTTAGGATTTTCATATTGTCCATTATTCCTACGAACAACTATAAATGCACGATCATTTCAATTTCTCGCTAAAACTCTCAACAACAACAAAACAAAAACGCCCATTTTTTCAGAAAAAAAGACCCTCTGCTGTGGCGATGTTCCGAAGTCAATTCTCCCCGATTTGGACAGGGCATGATGAGTCAAATTTAACCAGTACTGACAGCAAAGTCTGTTCAACAACGCAATGTACATCACTCATCGGGAAATGCTAATCAAATTCGCCTATACCATATATTTATTCATTTTCGAGAGGGAAGTACTTTCAGACAAGGCCAGCTGTGATGGACACTCCTCAACACCACATTCACGTATCCATCGCTTTACATCGGGGAAAACAACGCTGTCAAGCATCCTTCACTATATTTTGATAATTTAGATAGTCCTTCACCAAAACTTTTACCTTATATAAACCTCATTATACAATTCATTTTTTTAAATCAGCTTCTACATGATTACACCTATATGACAAATGCTCTACCTGTAGGTGAATTATTAGTTTTAACCACTTTATACCTATTAAAAATGCAACAAATACATGGATTTTGCAACAATGTGATAGTTTTTGCATACGTATTTAGAAAGTTGCCTCAGTATTAATGTTGACTATATTTAACTATAGGCAACCCATACACCACAGATGAATCATTTTAGGGGCGGAGCATAAGTACACCCCTCCCCAACAAATAAGTCACATTTCTTGGAACAGTATAAGGAGCTGTGGAAGCCCACCAGACAAAGGCACCCACCCACCGACTGACCGACAGACCAACCGACAGACAAACCCCAAAACAACGCATGTGCCCCACAGCTCTCTGTTCCAATTTAAAGAAAAACTGAGATGAGATTTTATAGCTTATAAATGGTACTTTACATGAAAGAATTCACAATTTAAACAACCGTCCTGTTTTTCCCTTTAGGTGCATAAATAATCATACTTCAGAACATGCATTGTACTGACACTTTTATAGGAAAACACCTCGGAAACAACAATTCTACAATGAGTATTTACAAATCACGAAGATTATGAATCCAGAAAATTAAGGATCGGAAAGGCCACATACATGAGTTCAGAAGGCATTCAAAATAGCTGCATGTAAAGATACCGGCCTCGAACCAAGGCCAAAATTTGAACAAAAGTATAGTAATGGTAAATTTAGTAATTCACACAACCAAACGATGACAGAAGGCCGATTTACACATGTGTGACTTAGTCATGCAACAAAAAGGCGCGGATTATAAGAAAACCATTCAAACCCAGTGATAGTGTTCACAGGCAAGAACGTGGCACAAATCGGCAACTTTTTGCAGAAAGAGTCACATTAAGTCTAAAAAGGCCTTGAAGGCAACAAATTTATGAAAGCACATCAAATACCCCAAGGTGCAGCTACATATCATTATATATCATTACAAAGTTTTATATATAATAACAACCCTTGATCAAAATTCAACTTCTGAATTTCACAATAAAATCATACAGCAGTCAGACTGTTAAACGCCTCTTAGAGGAACATTAGTTTACACCCATAAAGCATAACTACATTAAAGAGGATGTTGTTTGCTGAGAGAAATCTGTGTCATTTTGTACTTTTATGTAGATTAGGGTATATACAATAAAACAGGCAATTATTTCTGCCACAAAATAATAAAAAAGTTACTGAGAAAATAATTAAAAAGTCCCGTCTCTAGTGCGCTGGTGCCATTTGTCTAAAAGTCGTCGCTGGGGGCAGCAAACAAATATGACGTCATGTTACAGTTTCTCCTTTTGTGCCTAGTGCTACATGTAGGTACTCAAGGGGAAGCCGTAACATGATGTCATATTTTTGAAGTTTTGTTTGCTGCCCCCAGCGACGACTTTTAGACAAATGGCACCAGCGCACTAGAGACGGGACTTGATAAACCGTGATAAAAACAGCTCTCAAAAGTATTTTTTTAATTATTTCATGGCAGAAATAATTGCATGTTTATTTGTAATATACCTTAATCTACATAAAACAAAATGACACAGGTTTCTCTCAGCAATCAACATCCTCTTTAATTTGATCAGCTTGTGTGAGTGTGATTGGCAAAGTCACTCTGCTATCTGTATACACTGTGTACATTTTCCATCTCCATGATTACACCCTTCACCAGGTACCACTAAAAGATAAAAATCCTGACTTCCCCAAGAGCACTTATAACACACTTTCATATCGTTTATAGTTTCAAAATTGAAATCCTTAATTAACCCAGAAGTTGTTACCTCAATAGAAATATCTTGTAAGTTTAACCCAGTGTATAACATTGCTCCCTCCTCCAATGAGCATATCCAAAGCAATGATATATGTGGAGCATAGTTTTTCTTTCCCAAATATAGATGTGTTGCTCACTCAGTACAAACTGACTTGATGTGCAGTCCTGTGCAAAACTTTTGACTCACTGTGCAGAATATTCACAGATCTCCATGGTGATCTCTCCCTCGACAGGCTTCATCGGTGCTGAATGCTTTGAGTTTTGGTCATATTTCGAGCTGGCCAATACAGGAAATGGTGCGAGAGGTTATGTCCCAAAGAATGTTGCACAGGATGGCATAGTGCCAGTTCATACTTCACACAAATGTCACCATTGAATTTCATGACACTGAAGACTGATACACTCCAACAAATGAAGGGTTCATTTCCAGAACGCAATAAACACCAAGAAAAAACATAGCGTACATGTATATCACATTTTGGACACAAACTCTTCAAATTCACTTTGCTATAAGATTTGCATAACGAACCCACGGTTAAAGCAGATACAAACATGAGGTTGAGAGTTGTCGTGCATCATTCAATTGTTCAATCCATTTTTTTGTTATGGACACATTGTCTACGACGGCACACTTCAGGTACATGTACATAGTACACATTTAGCTAAACTACAACCCATACAGGGAGATGCAGCGTAATGAGAAGTACTGTACAGCTAAATACTTAGGTAGCATTTAGCACTGGGAGAGTTGCTTGCTAAAGATTGGCATTTAGTCAAGGCGCACGTGGCATCCTGGATGCTTACATTCGACACGAAAAAAGACCAGCGCGAGTGACGAAACGCCTTTACTATCTCATAGAGAAGGCTTATGTTTTTCTTTACATTTCTCTACCGATTTGGTAGACAAATTTCATGCATAATGCATTACATGTTGTGGATATTGACCAATAAAAATGTAGAATTACTCGCATCTGTTTAGACTATGTCACATCACATGCACTCACGAAGAAAATGAGTTCGCTCGTACACAACCGCCCTATCCAAGGGCGCTGGGGAACGCTGATATCTTTGAGCTCTCATTGGATAGAAATTGGGTCAACACTTCCGCGCGCGCACACAGAATGACAATAAAATGGCGAATCATCATGTTGCAGTTGTGCTTGCGCGTGCTGGGCACGGAAATAAAGCGCGCGACGCGGCGGCATTTGAATTATTTTGTAACCGCCCCACTTGCTACAGCGCTAGCATGCTACATACAAAGGTCATGGGAAGTTCCCCAGCGCCCTTAAAATGAGCAAAGCATATAATGCACGATTCATACAATTTAAATAAATGAATATCGATTAGTTCCACGAGGCAGTAAAGGCGCTCGTGGCTTCGTCACTCGCACTGGTCTTTCTTCATGTTACCAGCATCCGGGGTCCCATGCGCGCCTAAAGGCTAGCTAAAGATTGGTTCAATACATTTGTCTCGTATTTACCCAGCACCTTCTTGCTCTCAAAAAGACAGATACGTGCGTACCACACATGTGCATTGCAACCTGTTTTCCTCCCAAACGTAGGGAATAACTGCAAACTTACAAATTACTCTTTGACAACACCTCACACAATTTGCAAAGTCTGTCTCTTGATGGAGTGAGAGTATGTCACGCAACATTCACCACTTTACGATTCATACTGCCCGAGCGAGAAAAGATTTGCCCCTGGTTGAATGAAAAAGTGCCGTGCACTGTTTGCACGGCACCGGTATCAAAGCATTGTTGACATACATTGAACAAGTACGGCACACGACTACAGGTGTCTACATGGCTAACGTTGACTGTCTCCTGGATCTACAGTTAACTTCTATGTACGAAGTATCAAACAAATATAGACTGCTTTTAACTTGCGGGCCAACAAAAAGCCTCCCGTGGTTATCAAAGGAGCGTTTTAAACACAATATGGATTATCCTTGGAGACCAGATTAATTTATCCTTTGTTAGCACAATTTGACAAGGAAGGAGGGGGCGGGGCCTAAGAGGGACGATAACTCCCAAATCCACCCCCCCCCAATACGAAAATCTGCATGGGGACTAGAGGCCTACAAATATTTACTCATACCGCTAAATCTCCCAATTCCTGCCCCCAAATCACTCCACTCCCCCAGAAAAGAAACAAGAAATTGATCAGGTCTAGAATTCCTACCCAGTGCCAACCACACCAGTCAATATTTGTACACCGACACTGAATTTTGTTTATCTCAGTCAAGCCCAAGCCACTGGCAGGCTCTTGGCCCTACTTGATACATAATAAACATAGTGAGGGCATGAGGAAAGTAGCCATAGGGAAGTTGAATCCTGAGCCACCTCTTTGTTTTCTCATCGATGCGGATGCTGCAACAGGTGTGGATTATTCTCTTGATCAGGAACTTGAGTCCGAAAAACATAACGATGGCCAGAACCTTATACAAGGCATAACGGGCGAACATGACGCCGGCTGTGGACATATTGGGCCATTTGATCAGGCCCCCTAAGGGTGCTTGGGCGTCGGGCACCAGCCCGTTGCGATGGTTGCACCAGAAGGCGCACAGGCCCCCGCCCATCGTGCCCAGGATGCTGGCGGTGTCGTTGCGCGACGCACCCACGCCGTCGGGGGTCGGGTAGATGACGATCAGGAGGACGGTGACGGCGATGATGCTGATGGGGGCGTAGGGGTGGGTCAACGAGAAGTGGTCCAGGGTGTCTAGCCAGGGCCAGATGAGCGCCATGAGAAGAGCCGTCAGCGTTACACCTGCTATCAAGTCCTATTATACAAGACAACAACATAGAAATGAGTAGCTCAATGAATAAAATGGCAATTCAGTGAACTCTGGTGGAAACCCAGGTGTAGATTCACACTGGGAATCATGTAGGGCTTAGCGGAATCAAACTCTGACATTTCAAATCTGATCTGCAAATTAATCGGGCACATATAGGCGAAGACACTGAAGTGCCAGTCCAATTGACCCCTTGCAGACACCCCTTGTGGGAGTCAAATTACATGCATGTGCGAACATGTTCGTTCTTTACAACTGTGGACGTTTAACAATGGGAACAATATCGTCCGCGATTCCCGATCGACGTCTGCGGTTCAAAACGTGTACAAAACCAATGAGGGTGCTTCAAAAAAGTTAAAGTACAAACAATAGAGGGAACAAAAGGACGTCCGCGATCGGAGGTCAACATACGTTTGCGTGCGCAGTGTGCAAAATGTTATATGAATGATCAAATCACACTATCAGCTGTGTGTATTTTGAAACATTTGTAGTTATTTGAACATTTCTTCACAATAAAAAAAAAAAATTGAATTTTGAAATACTTGAAACATTTCTCAAAAACATTTTTAAAAATTATTGGATGGGAATGCAATGCCCTTATTAGGATTGCAAGGCCAAATATATGTACATAAATTACCTAGAGCCTAAAAGCAAAAACTTTAACATTTTAGCCTGAATGTGGACGGCCGCCCCAATCCACCCACCCCATCCCACCCACCGGTACGCATACATGTAAATCACCTAGATTCTAGAAGCAAATCCTTTACAATTTTGGCCTGAGTGCAATATTGGTATTACATAGGCTCGCATCTGCTACGCAGCTCGCCAAAAAACACCCTCAATGCAAAAAGTCTGAACAGCTGCAAATTTGCATAAATACAAGGAAGGGGGGATTCTATTAACACATACTGCATTCAAAATTCAAAAAAATTCAAAAAATTAACAAAATTATTCAAAAATTTTACAAAACATAATGAAATAGACAGACAGGCAAAAACCTGCCATATTGCTAGTTAAATATTTAAACTAAGCAAATAGTAATGTGGTCACAATCTGGGCCACCCAGGATTCGGCCAAGAATCATGGGGCAGAGATCGTGACCAGTATTAATATCCAGGTTACTTCATGAACTTATTATGTGATGCATGAGTGCTGATAACTAAAGAGTTCAAACTTCAAATTCCATTGAAGGACAAGGTTCTTTTGATAAGAAAGTACTCAAGACTGCCTATTATGTTGTATAACAAATTTAGTTTTAGTCATTTGTGCATGTACTAACTACTAACCCGTTTATACCATGAATAGTTTGTTCAAAGTTTCAAGGTGGTCTGTCAGTATTTTACCTCGCATTTGTGAGGATGAACATTAACTGCTGTGCATGCATGACAGTCCTGTCCTTAGTGACGGGAGTAAGAACAAATTGTCTGTCTTCATGAGAATAATCAAAAGGGGAAACATTTTTTGTTGGGCATTTGTTTTTGGGTTTTTTTCATCAAAGTTTTGATGTTTACTGAAGAATGCCGCTACAATGGACAGTTTTTTGGACATCATGGGATCAAAAAAAGGAAGACAAACACGAGTGTCAAAAAGGATTAAAGGAATGCTGTGTCTTGGATGTAACCCACTGAGCTACAAAAAGCATTTTCTCTAAAATTATTATGGCTTAAAAGGTCTGTTAAAACTATAATATAATGCTCCACAATTGTGAAATTGAAAACGAGCCGTTTTCTGAAATTCTTGAAGAAAAGACTTTCAAGCATCAGAGTTTTGATTCTCGAGAGTCCTGGTAAGACACATGTACCAAGTGTTGTAATGGCTTGAGTCCGTGATTTGACTTGAGTCAGACTCCAATCACAATCAAAGTCAAACCCCCCAAAACCCACCAAACCGTGCAAACGTGATGCTCTTCTATTTAAATCATCAATAACTATAATTATTGAAAAGCCATTCCAGCGACAACTATTTCAACACGCAGT
>JAULKO010038838.1:0-11029 GCA_032356045.1 Mediaster aequalis | reverse complement strand
ACAATAGCCTAGGGTATATAGCTTATGCATCACATTTGGGGGGGTCCCCCCTTGTCACATATCGTGCTGGGTATAGTGCACGTACTGCATGAGTACAGAATTCAGCAAGGGGCCAATATCGGCACATCCACGTAGCAAAATGACTCAATTTGAACACAAAAATACCTTTCATACTATGCTTCGTGTGTCGGCCGCCACTGCCGTTGCGGCATAGCCACATGGGATCCACGCCCTTCACGAGCTTGTTATCCAGCTCAGTGTACTGCTTCCGGCCCCCGACAGTCTTACTCCTCTTCATATGAACCAGCTCAAGGCTGCTCTGGACGTCGAAGGTGGAGTTCTTCTTCTCCTCGTGCTCAAAGCGCTCAAGCGCCACCTCTCGTTCCATTTTCATCTGCTGCGACTTGAGGGCGGCCTGAGCCGCAATCTCCGCGTTGGCCACTCTGAGTTTCGCCAGCCAGCCTGCCAGGCCCCTCGGGACTGATCGGCTCATCGGAGCCGGAGGTGGCTCCTTCCTGTGCCCATCAGTAGACGAGGCTTCTTCGTCTTCATCTTCGCTGTTCTTTGCATCGAATGGATCAACCTCTTTGGTTTCATTCTCTTCATCGCTTGAAGAGTTCTCATCCTCATTTGAACTGCTCGTTCGTGATGCAGCCGGTGGTAGTCCTTTTCCGGCCGGGTTGCCCCCAGCCTCGAGTCTTGATTTCTGGCTCTCCTTGCCAAGTTCTGTTCTCTTTCGTCCTGTGCTTCTCAGATCGCTTGCGGCATCTCCATTTCCCTTTACGTTTGACACGGGGACAGGGTTCTCGGTTTCGCGGCCTTTTTTCAGTGCCAGCGCCTTCTGTCTGGCCGTCAAGCATGAAGGGTTGTAAGGCCGGGACGAGGAAGATTCACTGTCCTTGTCAAGCTCATCTAGGTCCTCAAGCTCATCTAGGTCATCGTCATTTGTGTCAATGCCACGGCGTCTCCGTCTCATTCTCCGTCCCCATCTCCGTTGCATCTTCAGCTTCCGCTTGTCGCTCAGGCTCGGGTTTACAGTGTAAGAACCCAACTTCACTGTCAGTAGTCCTCGCTCCCGTTTAATTTTCTATCAAAAAGATGCAAGAGACATGCTCAGTTTCTATGTTTAAAAAGAAGTGTAATAAACGGCCTCAAATGAAAATGCCGTTCATGGTCATCTGCCGACTAATATTCACCCATCTTTTTACAAAGAAATTGTTCACCTCAAATCACTCTGTAAAACAAATGATTCTCAAGGACAAGCGATCGTGTACAGATAATGTCACTGTGAGACACAATAGCTGCACCACCCTAGCGATGGGGGTGGCTATTCATTAAAAATTTGGGAGAGTTGAAATTATATTTTAGAAAGGTAACCCAATCTGATTTTCGAAAAGTTAAAGGAATTTGGAGAAATCTTCCAGATTTCTGAAAGACATTCACAAAAATTCAATAGACTGCGCAAGTCTTGCGCATAAAGGTCACGATTGAACTTCCGGGCACCTGCGAGTTGGAAAGGTAAGTTTTCAGTGAAGAAAACGGAAGAAAACAGAATTTCCATGTAAAAAAATAGAATTCTGATCTTAGAAAATGGGATATTTGGGTCTTTACTGAACATTTCCTCCACCGTCTTCTCTCCAGGAATGTCTTCATGCCTGTGAGCTACTGTGACATATGCGCTTTATGGGGTAACCCTTGGTGCATCGCCAGAGCCCAATTCCATTGAGATACTTGGCATACAATTTTGCTAAGCACAGAAACGTTTCGCTTAATAGCAAATGCAGATTACCAACTAAAATGTCATGTGATGTATATTGCTTCTGACTGGTTCTCAGCTAATTTTGTTTCAGCAGAAAAATTCGCTATAAAGCAGTATTTTGTGCTAAGCCAACTCCATGAAACTAGGCCCAGTTGAAAACCAGTCACAAGAAATATTATGGAGTCGTCTAACATGGCGCACTGCAATGTTTTTCCCAACTTTCTTCAAGTATTGTTGCCAAACGTCTTTGCTGATGAGCTTCAAACTCATTCAGTTGAATACTGGTACCATTACCAACAATAAAACTTGCTTTGCAAATCATGTGAACATTTTTAGTTATCTTGAAATTCAGTCCGGAAGTCAAAAGCTGGTGTCGGGAAATTGGGTGCAAAATTTAATTAAATTAATAACTTGTAAGAATTTTTTTGAAGTTGACAATTTATGATTTACTATTACTATCTCCATTCACATGTTACCCAACTTTATGTTATTTAGAAAATTATTATTATTATTTTTTTTTTGGCACATCTTTAAAGGGTTCTCTGTGGACTTCAAAACAAAAGGTGGCGGCCTCAAAAAAGGAAGCAGGCAGGACGCTAAACATGTATTTTTTTATTTGGCCTTAAGTACCTCTTGGAGGTCTAAGAATACCATCACATCGGGTAGCATCTTGCCTCTGTAGAATTCCACCACATCTATCTCCTTGTGTCCAGTGCTTGCTTTCCAGGCAAAGTAGGATTTTGTCTGAGGGGGAAAAAACAAAACGAACATCTCTTGAAATCCTAGAACTTGGGTGAACAAACAACCTTGTCCCCATGGTGTTGGAGCAATATGCTTCCAGGTGCTCTCTCACTCTGGTACTGGATTTAATTGACCGGGCCCATATCCAAATATTATATATCACATGACACTTTGGCTGGTAACCTATATCTTTTCTTCACTTAGCAAAATGTTGTTACTTATCTCCACGAAATGGGCCCCCAGTGTATTCTAGTCTGGGATGTGACAAGCCCTTGTGCATAACAGGGCAGCATACTTGGGATGGGACGCTAAGCTGATAGTGCCACATGCCACCTGGTGCCCCTGTGGCGAATTTCATGGAGTCGCTGAGTGCACAATTTTGCTAAGCACACAACAATTTTGGTTTAGCAAAAACAGGTCACCAGCCAAAATGCCATGTTATGTGTATCCCTAGTGACTGGTTCCCCGCTGATTTTTGCTTAGCATGTAAATTTTCTAAGCAATATTTCCTGCTAAGCAGCTCCATCACATTGGGCCCAGTCGCCATAGCAATTAGTGGATCAGGGCCAATTGCATGGAGCTGAGCAAACAATTTTGCAAACCACAGTAAAGTTTTGCTTAGCAAAGACAGGTTACTGGCCAACACTGCATGCGATGTATACAGCTTGTATACAATTTCTGCTTAGCGTGAAAATTTGCTAAGCAACATTTTCTGCTAAGCAGCTCTGGAAGGCCTCGAGGAACCCCCACCACAAAGACTGCCAATTGAAAATCATCCTATAGAAGACATGGCTGCCATCTTGAAATACGGCCGTTATTATTACTGCAATTGTCATTACTAGAGTCGTACCACTTGCTTGAAGCGATTAAGCAGATGGAATGCTGTTCGTGCTTTCGCTCCCGGTTCCTTCAGAGCTTGAGCTATCTTGGCCCAGTTGCCTGAATCAACGCAAAAAAAGAAGAATGAAAAAAAAAGACATGGGCTTGTACCAGACACCCACACACCCGTAATGCGTGGTACGGGCCGATTCTATTGCACTGTGGCCGGATGGCAACCGTTGACATGCATAAAGGTCATCAATGCTGTATATGCTCATCGTTTCCATTTCTGTACAAGATTCAGTACAAAAAGTTGATCGGCCTGTACCAGCAGTCTTGGTCAAGACCGGTGGTCAAGACCGGTGGGCACGAGTGAATTAAAGACACTGAATTACTTGGAAATGAGTCAATAAACAACTTATTCAGGTATACCTGCTGGTTACAACAAAAACTGTTCTATCAAAAATATGCTTCAACATTTAACAATGGAAGGAGTAGTTGTTGCTTCTTTAGGCAAATCAATTGTTTTGGAATTCATCGGTAAAATCTCACCGACTCCATGTTTTTGTGTCATCTTCAGGAAGGCAACGGTTTCTGGGTACCCCCAACCGCCGCGCTTGACCGATGGGGATGACAAATTTGACCACCTGCAACAGAAATCAAGTAATTAACCAGCCAAAAATAATATCAATGGAAATAAATAATGGACGAGTCTCGGTTCGCGTTGGGCGGCCTGCATCAATTAACAGACTGCCCAGGGTGTTCAATGGTCTTCTCCATGACAACCATAATTCACACATACCTGCGTACATGATATCATGAAATTTATGAATATTCCTCAACCGTCACTACAATTTTACGGTACACAAATTTGGGAATTTCGGCCAATTTTTAAGACTTGATATATCATGGCTACAAATACTGCTACAATAAAATACCCCGAGAATAACCATATAAACATTTAGCCTCTCCGCCGTTGCAACTGGGATGCCAAGTATTTGAAGCCATTTTCACACAAACTCAAAAATTTCATTTCATTTCATCTCTCTCTCTCTCTCTCTCTCTCTTAGTGAAAAACTCCCTGGTGCTATCCTTTTTGGCAAATGAAAACAGTTTGCTGGGGCAAATTTGTTTAAATGTGTTGTGTGCACAAGAAAATGCTGATAGAAATGACGCTATGTTAATGTGCGGTCAGTCCTACCCCTCTCCCCCAACGCTCACACATCGCTTTCCTTTATTTGGGGGGACGGAAAGTTTTCCGGGGTAACATTTATTAGAAATCATTGGGCAAATATTTTTGTGCGCCACTGGTCAAGCTGCCCCCACAAGAAATTTCACACTCTCACTTTTGAGTCAATGTTGGCAGCCCTGGGCCCAATTTCATGCCTCTGCTTACCGTGAGCGAAAAGTCGGTGCTAACCATAGCTGAAAATTCTGTGGGGACAGTTAGTGCATTTCACGGGTTAGCAAGGTATTTTGGCTTGTGCGCATGTGTACATCCCGTAACTAAGGGTTCTGTGCTTACAGGGTTAGTTCAGAATTTCTTTGCTAGCTCAGTTAGCACAGAATCCGTGGCCGTAAGCACAGGATCCAGCATTACGGATTCCATGAAATTTGGGCCCCGGTTACAACCACTTGTTGATTGCCCGAATTTGATTTAAGATAAATACCTGTGCCTGATTTGAAACTGAGTGCGTCCTGGAAACAGTTCAGCCAAACGAGCCCAGTTCTTTGCTCCGTGGTCTGCAATCAGCTGATGCAGTCTCTAACAGTAAAAAAAAAGAAGTTTGATGTGATACAGTAAAAATGATATGATATAGTTTATTTACAAAATTACATCGATACGCAACGTTACCAGATGTGGAATGAAACACTGTGGTTTCCATTTGTCTCTCCGACCTCGTCATATTCTCACAGTCATCTATGCCTTTAAAAAAGGCAACAAAATTGTTTTCAAGACGCGTTCAATAAAAAAAATAGATTCATTTGATTTCGGTGTGATTAAGGCCCAAGGAATCGTTCTGACATTTCACAATCAGCTTCATTTTAAAAAGGCAAGAAATGACGCAGTGTATTTTGTTTAATAGCAAGATTTACCAGAAACTGATGCACACAATACCCATACATGGATTTTTATACGAGGTAAGGTTTACATTTTTCCTGTCGTCTTTGTTACTGAGAACAATATATCTATGAAGCTTCAGACACTCATCATTCGGGACACCCACAAATTCCCCTTAAACCCTCCAACACCTAAGTTAAATCTCAAGAGTGCATTTTCACCCTCCAAAACTTTACAGCTAGGAGGTTTTGGCGGGCTACACACACTGTGTAATGGACAATGCTTCACTGTAATACGGTTAAACACCTTATGGACGGCTTGAGGTTGGCCAACACTCTCATGGGGGAAAACGAAAGAGATTCAAGGACGTCGTGAAAGAGACATTGAAGTCCTGTGACATCTCTGCCCGGTCAAGCTGTACGAAGTGGCGCATGATCTGCCACGACAGCCCACTTTCAATGTGACCGTGTGGAGCAGAAGGGAGTCAGGTTGGCCTCGTGGTATTTCCTTCGCCTTCCACCTCTGCGACCCGGGTTCCAATCCCACCTGGGCCAACATGTGGATTGGGTTTTCAGTCCCTGCCTGATTCTGTGGGTTTCCCCCCAGAATATCATTCTGGGGTTTTCCTCCCACCTCTAGAACTGAACATTCTTCATCGTCTTCTCCCCACAGGTTTCTTCAAGCTTGCAAGCTACAGTGCAATATGCACTCTCAAGGAATCCTTGGTTTCATTACCAGAATTAAATAATAATAAGAAAAAAAGGAACGAAAGTGGCTGGCAAGACACACGGCTGCACGCTGCAAATCCGCATCCATACACCAACGTCTACACCTGCCCCGACTGTGTCAGACAATGTGGCGCCCGCACTGGTTTGAGCAGCCATCACAAGTGAAGTGCGACGATAGGAAGGAGATCCACCGAAAACGACAGCCCAGTCCACACGCACACACAAACAAACGTGTATCGACCTTTGATCGCAGACGTTCTATTGGTCCCTCTTTGAAGCACCCTCATTGGTTTTGTACACGTTTTGAACCACGGATGTCGAGTGGGAATCGAGGACGATATTGTTCCCATTGTTAAACGTCCGCAGTTTGAATACACCAACACGTCCACACACACAGTCATGTTTCACACAATGCCCGAGGACAAGGCTTGGACTTCTCTATTGTTCCTATACTTTAACATTCTCCCATAGACTAAGCACACGTTCGTACGTTCGAGGACACAAAAATACAAAAGACTTTCCTTAGAGGACAAGAATGATTCCTTTGTTGTTTCTTTATCCTCCTGCCCTCTATAGTAATACAGTACACGTACACACAGTTTGTTTATGATGTACACCGAGGACTTGAGCTCACACAAATCTAAATCTGATTGCTTATGTGTCTGTCTGCATGTCCTTCTGTCCTTGTGGTCGGTTTGTCCTTTTACACTGCATTAATTGTGTGTCTGTCTGTGTTTCACTGGACCCTAACACCCTTACCTCTACCTCCTCCTGGCTCCATTTGCCTCTCTTGATGGACGGGTCGATCTGCTTCATCCAGCGATACGAGACTTGCGACTGGGTCCTGCCTTCCATGAAGTAGGCAACTGGGATTGATTTTGTGTGGGTTAAAAAGAGTACACAACAGCAAATTCACATACAGGTCATTGTCATTCATCTCTCGTTTGGCTGCAGAGTAGACAACCGCAAGTTTCCTCCATGAACTGCGATCCTCGACTAGTGTCCCAACAGCCTTAGGGTCCAGAAAGTTTTCCAAGCTAATTATAAACAATGATCAATTTCAGACTTCAGATTAATCAGACAATCAGTAAAATAATTCTGCGGAGGCTGGCACAGATTGATAGGAATTTGTAGTATTTAGAGTTTTTGTGATTTTTACATAGTAATTTTGACTTCTTTTTTTTGTTGGGACTTTTTATGCCAAACAGCTTTGATAAAAAGACTTTTTGCCTACATACATTTTCAATTTGAAAAAGTAAGAAAAATTGTTTCAAAACACTGTTCAAAAGTAACACCTTTCATGAATTATTCTAAAGATGTACTGTCCGTGCTCTTTTTGAGTTTTACCCCAAAAAGTAATTTTTTTTTTTTAATTGCTATTTTTCTAGCAATGCAAAATGTATTCATTTTTAAATGAAACATTGGACGAACAAATCCGCCCACATTTAGTCATCGAATTTCGAATTTCTTGCTGCCAAACAATAATTCAATTTCCGCAGAAGAGGCGCAAGGGCAACGCTGAATATACGCATTTTTTATGAGGGTACAGACTCCCAAATTAGACAAAAGAATATATTTTGGTGAAAAAAGTAATACAATTAAAAAATTCATCAGAAGAAAAAAATTCCAATTTGTTGAAGGGCACAGACAGTGCAACTTCAAGATTTAATTGGAATATTTCCAAAAGGAATACAACAAACTTTTCAAACTGAAGCGAGCACGCTGTGTACCTTTGTGAAACGGAATGAACTTGGTGCCAACTTGAAGGCGTTGGACTAACTGCTCAAGAAGTTCATCCTCTTCTTTGGTGAAGTTTCTGAGAAACAAATGAAAAGAAAAATTCCAGAAGCAATGCCACTTCAACTATTCCCTAACCACCCTGAATCCATCAAAATCCATACCCTTGTTTTGGAGGATTTCGGCGGATTCAGGACACCTCCACACTGAACAAATTGGGGGATTTTGATGGATTCAGGTTTGTAAGCCAAGAGGAACTGCAGCATTATGATGGATTCAGTATACATCCATATTGTACAGACGGGGGACTTTGATGGATTCATAAGGATCTCAACAGTCACTCCTTGGTCATGTTTGTTGACGTCTATTGATACGTGCTGTACCTACACTGTTGGATTCTGATGGACTCCTGGTTGATTCTGATACACTCAGGTCACCAGTTTTTTTTTCTCATTTCAAAATGGATGGATTTTGGCGGATTCAGGATACTTACTAGTAAAAATATCCAAGGGGTTAGGGTTAAAGAAATATCTTTAAAAAATTCATCATCAAACAAACCACAAGGGAAACTGACTGGGTAATTTTAATAAATTTTGAGTGTGAACAAAGAAAACTGGTAGGAACTGGACTTGAACTTACGACATCCGGATTACCGGACCGGCGCTCTATCCAACTGAGCTATCTTGTCCTATGTTGGCAGTCTCCCAATTTGTCAGTATCTTTGTTCAGGGGGCGCTAATCAGAAGTTGCAGGTTCAAATCCCGCTCCTGCCAGTTTCCTTTGTACGCACAGAAAAACTAAAAAACTTTACGATATCAAATTGGTATTCTTTGTGAACATCCGCAAGAAAAATCTTATACAGTTGAATTATTTACATCGTACGGTGCAAGGCCAAGTAAAACCAAACAAAAAAATTAAAATTGTAAGGCCAAGTAAACATCTTGCCTTCATCAAAGGAAGGAGGCAGTTGGTTTTTTAAAGACGGCTACCTGTTTTTCCCAACACAAAATGGATCGATTAGGGGAATTTAGATTCCTCTTCCTTTCACAATTTTTTACGGATTTCTTTAAAGGACAACAACATAAACGATAGCACTCGGGATCTAACATGGAGTTGGGCAGGAATACTAAAAGTGTCAGAAGATGGAATTTTGTTTTGTTTGCGTCGCTGATGATGTAAATTTAAAAGATGACTTTTGCCTTTGCCCGAGTAAGCCCTGCAAATTTTTTCCCACAGGCTCTCGGAAAGCACCGAGGGAAAGGGCAAAAATCCTCTTTAAAAGTTGCTGAACATGTTTACTTTTTATTTGGCCTTATTCATTTGGAAAAAAAAATGTACGTAACTCTTTACTCCGTTGCCTCATGTGTCAGCAAGATTCGGATCACAGAATGATGCTGTTGATTTGATTGTCTAGTGCCTGTTTCTTGTACAGTCCCGTACATACATTTTTTCCCCCTTCACGATTAAAAATTGAATTGATAAACTTACGATTTGATGAATGTCGGGTCCATTTGCTGGAACATGCGCAGACACTGCAGGGCTGTTCTCCCAGTCTGTCATTCAAAGAAAATACACATAAAATTGATAAATCGATTAAAAAAAGAAATACAGACAACAAAGCGTAAACAATCAATCCAAAAATACAGATGACAACAAATACAAGAGACCAAAACGAACTATTGGGAAAGCTCTTCACATTTTGAGGACTTGATATACTGACAAATTCTCTTCAAACCTTCTCTCTAAATTGTCTCTTGTGACCACTAAATTTCCCCCGTAACAGTGTTTCCCCTTTCCCACACAGAACCATGGAAACATTACCACGGGAGAATGTCAGATAGTTTTAATACACCTCATACATATTTATGAGTCAGTCCGCTTATTTCATTGGTCAGTAGTCATCACAAAAGAAAAAAAATAACCTGAGGCTTTCATAAACCCTGGCTCAGCCAGCAAGTATTAGTTTTTGGTAGTAAAACCTACTCTCTCCCTGTTTTCTAGTGTCGGGTGCGTGAAGTTAGTCTCTGTAAGAAACGCTCACACAGATTCCACGATTAATTATGCAAGACAACTGTCTCTTGGTCTCCAAATTTTGACCAATCAAGGGGCGTCTACTATCATGCCTTCGGCGGATTGCTGACAGCTATCGACCAATCAACAGCTTTGAACACATTTCTATCCAAGATGACATCACAACTTCTAAAGTCGGCTCCGATTGGCTGGCACGTGGGGGTCGCATGAAATTTGCATGCACACATATATCAGGCGTTTGTTTTGGAGCATGCTGGCTCTGTCGAACGGAAGAGTCAGACTAGCTTGAAGTTGAGATAAAGTCACAAGGGGACAATTCTACAATCCCCCAAAATTCTGATTAGCCCTCAAAATTGTGGGTTTTTTTCTAGTAAATGAAATTTTGTTGTGACTGAAATATTTTGGCAATTCTCCCAGGATGTCAAAAATTTTCAAATTTTTTCAAAAACTAATCCTAGAAATGGGTTCATTTCCAACAAAAATAAATGGACCTATCGCTCACGTGCACGCAGCTACACCAATTTAGACATATCTATGGAAGTTTGTGCGGTAACTTTTGTGTGCTGTGAATTTAATTATAGTTTCACAACCTGGGCCCAATTTCATAGGGTTGCTTAACGGTTAGCAGAAAAGTTGTGCTAACTATACCAGAAAAACTTCGCTAGCTTAACCCTAACCATGCTAAAACCAACAATATCCAACAGTAGTCACTTTCTGTGAGATTTTGTTGATGTGAGCAGTGAACAAAATGCCTTTTGTTCTAGCTGTTGGATTCTGTCAGGTTCAGCAGGCTTCACACTTTTCTGGAGAAAACCCGTAGGGGGTTATGGTTAAGCGCTATTTCACAGTCACGTCGTGCTAAAGCCTGTGCGTGCATGGAGATTTCTATTGCTGCATCACGATTTTAAGCAAATTCTGCCGCCGAAGTTAGCCTGCTCTTTTCCTGTGCTTACTGCTTATGGTCTCTATGAAATGAACGGACGTTCCGTCAGTAGAAAAACACTTGCTTAGCAACCCTATAAAATTGGGTCCTGCATTCACACAGTTCTACCATGACTGGTCAATTTCAGACCACCCACCCAACCCACCCACCCAACCCACCCAACCCACCCAACCCACCCAACCCACCCACCCAACCCACCCAACCCACCC
>JAULKO010038299.1:0-11039 GCA_032356045.1 Mediaster aequalis | reverse complement strand
TATTAAAACAATTGTAAATAGAGAACTGAAGACAAAAGTATTTGTCTTTTAAAACAGTGCAAACGAATGCACGTCAGTAACAGAAAACACAGTAGCCGAATCATGATCTTAAGCATGGCAGCATTTTCTTAATTATTTTCGTAATTGGAATCTGCTTTCAACCGCGACGGTCATTATTTTTGTATTGCGCCTTATTATGCATTAATGATTTCCACTACAAGCACAGACTCCCCATTAACTATGGTTCCAAAACGCGCGTCAACAACACAGGCACCCGTCCTTGTCTTTGGTTATTGTTTTCGAATACTAAAATGGACATCGTTTTTACACTTTTAGGCAGTTCATTACGGGCCCAAATCCCCCACAAACATTACTGAGTTCGCTCAAGAACTCTGATCTTCACTGTTTCGCTCTACAATACACGCTAGCACCAGGACGATCGACAGTCAAACCACCCAGCATAATAAAACAGTCGTCATTTAGGGATCACATGTATTCTTCTGTATTTTATTTCTTACTTGCTTATTTGTACTTGCTTGCATGCAAGAATTGCATATATGTAAATGTTTTATAGTCATATCGTATACGGTCAAAGGTGAATCGACAGAGCGCCGAACAGTACATGTTTACCATAGGTGCTTAGGTCTGCAACAATGGATGAACTTTGTTCAAAGACAAGTGCCATTTCGATGGTTAGCTTAACTACAGACTCCAGACACGATGTAAACTAAGTGAAGTGTGAATGGCATTGGTGGTTCTCGAGTCAACTTAAATATTAGTCAAGATCAACAACGCCCTCTGTCGGTCGAAATCTTTCAGTGGCAGGTAGCATTTGGAAGGTGTCATCTGTAGTGCAATTCCCAAACATCTAGGTTCTGGCATATGTATTAACTCTGAAATGAACG
Organism: Mediaster aequalis; assembly: GCA_032356045.1. Taxonomy (NCBI): domain Eukaryota; kingdom Metazoa; phylum Echinodermata; class Asteroidea; order Valvatida; family Goniasteridae; genus Mediaster; species Mediaster aequalis. Next base: position 10,134 of record JAULKO010038299.1, on the reverse strand, counting down.
AGGCACACGGCAGTTGCATACAGGCCTGGCAAAAGATAGGTCCTTATAATTCGCTAAACCAGACGTTGTAAATACGTAATCCTTTCGGAAACATACAATTGAACGCAATAAAACTGAATGCTATTATTATTTTATTGTTTTTGTTATGCTTCATGACAAATTGTTTTGAGTTAAATCAAAACAAAAAGAGTGATTATAATAGCTTACTGGATAGGAGGTAGGTTTGTTTTAAACCGTTGTTTATATTGAAGAAAGTAAGCAGGACTCATCACAATGATGCCCTAACACTTATATCAATTGCGTTGGAATTACTGTTCTCATCATTCTTCCAAATTTCATTTTTCAATTTCTATTGAAAAGTTACAGATGATTTTGCATCTATGTCTTATTTGGGGCCAAATAGGGAGTTCATTGCAGGTAATTGATTTTCAGCCAAGATTTTTAATTTTACTGAAAAGTAGCAACATCTGCTCTTATATCTTTAACATGGTAAACATGAAAATTCGTAGTTGTCTGCGAACTTATTATTTCTACAACTACGACACCATTCTCTCTTGAGCAAGTTAATCCATTTTATTCGTACACGTAAATATTTTTTTAATAAACCGACTGTTACGCCTATTATATCTCCTTTAAGATAGTGTAAAGGCAGTGTTTGATGTACAGACATAGTGAGGGCGTTTTTTTTTCAGATCGGTCGTTGGTTACCTGACCCGCTGCATATGTCGGCAGATTAATGTTCAGCATCAACAGATTGGCGGCGCTCTTCAAATGGAAGCCAAGTTGGCTTTCCTGTACATCTATATATATGTAGGAGTGGTTTCCTGACAGTTCATAGAAAATGTTCAAGTGCATCCAGTAATATGACATTGTATGAAATGTTATTCTTTTCGTTTATTTCTTGACAAAAATTATTTCTAGATAGCCGCTTGCGTTGCGAGAGTTCAACTGAAATATATTCCCAAACATTTTGCTTTACTCAGTTGAAATTTAGATTAAAGAATCAACGTCGAAATTCATGGAAATATCTTGAAAACTGGTCTTAAACTGTTAAGGTTATGTAAAAACAATGTGGAAAAGCAACGGCTTTAAACTGGTCGTTTTGTCGCTTTACTCGTACCGGCATCATGATGAGGTGGCAATTGTCGTTTGTAAGCAACAATATAGTTAAATGATGATAACAATCCAATCTTTATTTGTGTTCACGATTGAAGGTGAAAGAAGCGCCTCCATATTTAAATTTAATCAGTGTTGCATAAAGCACACGCCCGCAGATTGACTCTCAGTATCGAGAGATTGAACTTGATAACACAAAATGTACTTACAGCGTTATTTAAATACGCAACAGATCGAACGACATTTTGACAAATCGAAGTCCGTTTACTTGAACTTTGACGCAGACGCCAAAGGAGCGTCTTAAATTGACTGTCACAACGTGCCAAAACACCGTCGCTATTTACATGGTGATAACCTTCACCATAGCAGTGTAGGGGGTATACATTGCCTGACATTTCACACGAGGATAAATCGGGCGTAGTTCTGTATTGATAAGCTCAGGCTGGTGAAGTAGATCCATTCAACATCAACAGCGCCTCCGTTTTATTTTTAAGCATACAAATTGCAAAGTAATGACAGCAAATCATCGCACAACACTTGATGTTTATATATTTGACTGTTTTCTGCGCTGCTTTTACTTTGTCTTATGGTAAGATCTGGGCCTCAAAACCTTTTCTTAATTTACATAAATCACATATTCCTTCCGTATAAAATGCTTTCCTGATAAAAAAAGGAAGCAAAATTCAGTTCCTAAATCTGCAGTCTGTTATCGAGGGTAAAGGTGCAGCTGAGCTTATTGCAGCCTAACGTTTCCTCGTCTAAAATAAAAACGATATCTACAATTAACAGTGAGAGGACAATAGATCAATAGATCGTTCATTCTCGGAAGAATTAAGAGATATCCGACATTTTTGAACGCATCTCTGCCTGATTCACAAGTTTCAACATAAACACATGCGGATTAAAATAAGGAATGGACAAGTTTAATATTGTGTGTTCATAATGAAGCAGAGCAAAGATCTCCCCCGTTCACCAGTTCCGCAATACACCAATGCGTTTCTTATGCGTCATGCTAGTGTCTTTGATCGAAACTTCCAAACTCGTGACTTTTTCAGACAGTGCAATTGTAAATTACTTACTTGCAAAACTGTTCGAAAACAAGTCAAATAAAATATAACTGATAACCCGAAGATGCCCCTACGTTTAGACGGAACCAGACTGGTTGTGATTATCTTATCGCTGGAATATAAAAATCAGTGTCAAGTGTTTACATTCACAAACCCACCTACTTTGAGTAAATCTAACGGCATGCAAACAAACATGTCTATGTAAATAAAGAGAAGGCCTGAATACACAATAGTTGCACTGGAGAGGGGCAAAGAACAAGATTGGAAACCGAAGCCGGCCCTACCGATGAGCGCGAACAAAATTAACAATTCAACCAACGGGATTTCCCGCCAATGTTCACATGTTTTTACTCACTTTGGCTTACCACAATATAAATAATTGCTAATTATCTACCTCTTCATTTTGCTCACACCATATTCAAACACTGCAATCTGTTCTTCTTTTTTCCGTACTCATCTGTCCCATTTCTGTGCTCATTTGTGCCTATTCTACTTCCCCTCTTCCTTGATTTTTAAATGTTTGTAAGATAGAAACATTAAAAGCAGTTATCGTTCGTTCAGTCGGTTACTTTAACTCCTTTCCAATAAAAGTTCATCCTTTACTCCAAGACGTGACTATACAACTCTCTTTATGAGATATGTCCTAATATAAAGCTGTCAATTTGGAATATGAAGAAGAAGAAACGCAACACGGGTAATAACTTACACAACGCCGCATTCAAATTAACTTACACGGGTCCATGTTTTCGTTACCCCGTCCCATTTTTCGGCTAATGTTTGACTATGTGCACGGCGAAAACAAAATTTAGAAGATTGGAAGAGGTGCCTCTGAATAAAACAATTATCGAGACTGAGATAAAGTCAAGAGATTTAGGATAGCGTTGTTTGGTAATCCCCTGTTTTGCTGACTTGGCAACTGGCAATTGCACAGACACTTTCATATTTTAGCCATTAACCGCAAAGAACCAGAAACTATGGAAAAACACGTAAGTGAAAAAAAAATCAGTATCCGTATGTTATCTCGCCACGCGCATTTGCGGCATCGTGCCTGTTCGTTTTTCTGTTCAAAAAGAAGACTAACAAAATAAAGAAGACTAACAAAATAAGACGTTCGCGCCGTACGGTTGCATTATCGTGCGGTTAAGTAAAATAAAACCAAAAGCCATTACAGTGATTACTATGAAGATAATTGAAAGTTTCGAACACAGATTCCAAACAACACATTTACAATAAAACACAGTGCCTCTGAACAACTGTATACAATCTCTTTTGCCAAAGAAAACTTTGATGACAAAACAAACTTTGGATCAGTGTAGTTCCATTTTTATATTTATTTCATTTCGAGGTAAAAGATACATACGGAACAGTACAAAGACTGAACAAATGAACAAGTGCAAGAGGAGGAGTACAAAAAACTCCGTTTCCATCAAGGGACTCTAGGCACCGACAGACTTGTCGAGAAAAATGTAAGCAGGCAACACGTTTCCAAACTACCACCCTCGGTCTTTTACTTTGTCCCACAGTATTACAGTGAGCCTACTGCATTTCCCGCCGACCACGAGCTGTATGCAGGTTAATAATTCCCTGGAACATAATCAAATCTAAGAAATTTGACATTTTTTTCTGAATGCTTACTTCTACCGTTACAACATGCAATCATCGCCAGCTTCATAGCTTGGAAACTTGTCGAGAAAAATTCAAGCATCTTTGGTGATTGTTTTGTAGTTAAATAATAAATATAGTACTTCAGGGCCCCACTTACCTAAACATCGGGTACCAGAACTCAGTAAAATTAAAAGGGCCGTCAACGCCAACAAGAGTTCAACCCAGAACCTCACCTGTCACCTAACCACCGCACACACACACACACACACACACACACACACACACACACACACATAACACAAAAAGAACAACATCAACAACAAAGGAAAAAACGATTTATAATTCAGCAGAAATGACATTCTGGCGGCGCTCTTCACACGAAGTATACAGGAGGTGTAATCTGAAAGTGAAAGCGTCCAAAACAACGTGTTGACATTTGCAAAGTTCTTTCAGTTGATCTCTAACACATGCCAATGATGGTTCCTAATAGCTTGTTGAGACCGGATATGAAAGCCAATTAGGATGCGCCAGCAATGTGATAGAACATTGGGCATTAGAGGCGTCAAACCAGTCAATGCCAGTAGCGTCCCCTCTTGATAAGCATTGTTTTGAGATAAGAAAAACAGATTACTAAATCAAAGTGAATCAAATTACTTATCACAATTGTGGCCGCTTGAAACATGATTTTAATGTTTTCTTCTTTCTGCAATATGATGATTTCCAGTATCAAACTGCAATGCAGCAACTCGACCGCATTCATTCCACGGGTCGTGTGTATTAATTGTCCTGCTGTTTCACATCCATTCAGGACGAGTTTGTGCTGAAGAGACTGCAAGCACACGGCTATTTATGAGTCCTTAGAGTGTGTTGATACCGAGTCTTCATTCCGCCATTTTAATCGAATTAGTCTTGTTTTCAGAACAAGTTGGCAAGCATTTATGTTGGACAACTCTGTTTTTTTGTTTTGATTTGTTTTGGTTGGTAAGTGTTACCTGATGAAAAATGATGAAAAGCATAGCCATTGCAGGTGAGGGTGGTAACGTTTGGATTTAATTTCGAGTCAAAGAGGCATACTTACAGATATGTTTGCCCCAAAACAGCTTTATCGAAGGAACGTCTCAAGATACCTAACATCTACGGAAACTATGCAGGTCAGGTGATCTATCCAAAACCGAGACAGCGAATAAGTAGTACAGTAGCCAATTGTGACCGTATTCGAATTTACTTGATAACGAAATAACGAAAGAAAGGTACTCAGTAGATTAATTATTGGGTTTAAAGTCTCCCCGCCATCATGCTCGCCTTCTTCTGCACAGGCTCGGTTGTCAAAAGATCATCGGTGGTGCAAATTCATTCTACTACTCAAAAGGGGGAAAACATGTTTGTTCGATTTGTTTGTTTATTTTCGGAGGTGGAAAACAAGTGGTACCTGGACATATTTATGTATCTCCAAAGAGTTATCTTCGACATACGCACCCAGGTTTCATGAAATCCACGTGAAAATATCGAGTACTCTCAGAAAGTAAGTTTTTACCAGTCATGAATTCAGATTACACTTTTCATGAGCAATACAATTTATGAGCAATATGAGGGCGTTGTCCAAATCGACCACAATGTTTTCTCTAAATTTAACTCCCTACTCGGCCAAAATGGCCGAAAGAATAAATAGATTGGCGGCGCTCTTCAAATACAGGAGTCTTTTCTTCTTAAAACGTGTGATAATACGCGAGAGACAGATCAACACGTTGACGGTTTAAAGTTTGTTTACTTGATCTTTGAAACAGACACCAAGGGGCGTCCCTAACTGTCACAACCTGACAGGGTACCGTCTCTATTTACAAGGTGATAAGTAACCTTTAAGCATAGCAGTGGGTATACGGTGCCTTGCAATTCACAGAGTGAACGCGATCAACAAATATGCGTACGACTGAGAGACAAAAGTAAACTGTTGTCAAAACAATTTTTTTTTAATATTGAATATGTATAATATCGATATCCGATTCAGAATATTTTGTGAGCGGACGCTCTCCAATCATTTGTGACGAAGCTGCAGTATAATTGAGAAAAATAAGCGCGAAAAATATGTTGTTTTATTCGTTTTTTGTTTTAGATATGAGCAAATAATTTCTTGATGGAGTTGCTGATTAATCTTTTTATGTATCTCCCATCTGAATTCATATTTATTTTGTCCATATATGAAAAAAGAGGGACCATGCGGCGACCAACTTCAACAAAGAACTGTTTCCTATTTCATAATGCAGTCTTCCTCACTTCAACAATACCGCAAGAAGCCAAGTCATAGCTCTATACTTTCAAAACATGATTTTTGACAGTACAATTTTAAATTATATATTTGCAAAGTTGTTCGAAAACAAGTCAAATCAAATAGTTCATAGGGTAACCGATAACCCGTAGATGCCCCCAACGGTTAGACTAAACCAGACTGATTGCAATTACCTTATCGCTAGAATATCAATATCAATGTCTGGGTTTACGCTCACATCAGACCCATCTACTTTGAATAAATTCAACGGCAAGCAAACAACACTTCTATGTAAATAAAGATAATGCCTAAATACACATAATGCCACTGGAGAGGAGCAAAGTACAATATAGCTTACGAAACCGAAGCTTGGTCCACTGAGCGCGAACAGGATTAAATATTGTACTGACAGAATTTCCCGCATATTTGTGCATGTTTTTACTCACTCCAATTTAGCACAATGTAGATAATTGCTTATTCTTCCCTTTGCTCATCCCACGATCAAACACCATTCTGGATCCCTACCTCCTTGATTAAAACAGAAATCTCTGTAAGATTGAAATTTCTTAAAAGCATTTATTTAATGAGATTGTTCGTTTGTTCAATCAGTTCAAGGTAATTACTTTAACACCTTTCAACAATTCAATATTCGTCCTTTGCGCAAAGAAAATATGAAAACAAAAATAGAAACACATTTTAAATGAAATTTTGAAAAAAGTAGGAAAAACCTTGCATCACAGATAATAACTTATGCAATGCCGTATTCAACTTCATTTACATGGTTCCATGTTTTCGTTAACCTGTAAGCAATATTCTGCCCCTGAATAAAACAAACATCGAAACTGAGATAATGATTTGTTACGGAATCTGCAATGTATATTTTTGAGGCAAGGTGAAAACTTCGTTCACTGCTTCAGTGACTTGTACCAAACAAAATGGTGCAGCGTATATAATTTATCATAAAATACAAAACGCCGTAGTTAATTGAAACGAAATTTCACATTGATAATTATCATAGCTATCCCGAAACAGGCCGGCCCCGGCTGTGAGAGGGGCCAAAAAGGCCCGGCTCTTTCAGGGTTGATACACACACCCCTTGGAATTATAAAAGCAACTACTTCAAAGACGTTTAATTGAAGGAGTCCATCCCACTCCAAAACACAAATCTTTGACACGCTAATGTTGTAAGATTGATGGTACTTCGTAGAATGTACAAACATTCAACAAAAAGACAGAAACGCGCGTCGAACTATCCCAAATGTGTATACGTGGGCTTGACCGGAAGGAATTAGATGGCCGACAATATCCAGTGAATTAGTGTACAGAATTCACACGCAAGATAGAAAGTTGATATGGAAATTTACACAATGTCCTGAAATCTGTCAATATCTGGGTGAAAAGAAACTACCAATGTGTTGCAGAAAACAAGGACACACACAAACAACTGTCATCTGACCCAGTCACCATTTTGTCTGGTCTATTTAGGCGTATCAAACAGTAGCTGCAGTCAACAAAAGGCAATGGGCTGATTCAAACTGCACTTCCTCAGAGAAAAAAGCACACTGCTTTACAAGTTGTCCAAGCACAGTTTATCCAGGGGGCTAATAGCGGTTCAGCTCTTACTATTTAAACACGGAATGACCGGCTTGCACAGTGCCCATGTTGTCCTTAAACGAGAACACGGGGACAATACACCATCACATAAGCCCTTGTTTTTGTAATCATCCAGATTTGAACTCTCAATTTTCCATGAACATATCTTTTAAAACTTGTTTGTCCAGGACTGTATATTGTTTGAAAAGCTTTTGAAAGGCTGGTAACTTTACATATTTATTTGTGCTCTTCACAAACAAGTGACATGTGATGTACATGGCTGCTATGTACTGAGCTGCGAGGGATTTAAGATCGTAAATAATCTCTGCGAATACCGATGAGCATCAACAATGAAACTCTTTTTTTGTTGAGGTTACGAAATATGTTTCGGCTATGATGATTTATGAGGTTTTGAAACCGACAGAGTTCATCATATGTAAAGAACCATTTGGATATGTTGATAACCTGCATTGATGTTAAAGACCGATGAAACTTGTCCAGGTAAGCAACAATGAACGTCAACTATGAAACTCTTGGTGTCACAAAATTGACTTTGCTTTCGAATTAGCTTTAAATATTATTAGCAACGATGATTTACGAGGTTTGCGAATTTATCATATCAGACGTCCAGGTACGTCCTATCCAATTCAACTTTATTGCGACAAGGGTTAAAAAAAGGTGGATATGCATTGGTATATTGACAGGTCCTGGCTTACGCTGCGTGTTTGGCATAGTGGCTATGGGAAACTATATGCATTGTTGTACAGTCCATGCAAAGTCTTACAGGGAGTAATATGGTTAAAAAGAAATGATTTATAATCGAACAAAAATTATAATCCTTTACAAAATTAATTTGTAAAGGGCAGACATGGTCGTTTTAAGAACTTTATTTGTGTTTACCCTCATGTTCCCTCAAGAATCAACAAAATTATGTTGTTTTAAGTAATTTTAAAATTGCATGCTTGTCTTGGTATTCAACTGTTCACCCGGTTCTTATTTGTAGTTTTGTTTGCCCACACAACGACTACATAAAATCAATGACCAGGAAAATTCACCGAGAAAAACAAAATCAAATTATTATGTAAACATTAGGCAAAGTATCTCAAAATTGGAGTTCAGAAGTTTGCAAAAACACAAGTTGCGAGTTTTATTTGTAGGTAAATGATGCAAAAGAACACGTTTATGTTAACTGTCGCTTTTCGTCAGTTACTTTCTATTGGAAAACTAAGATACCCATGGCCTACCGTGCATGTGTTTTGGTGGGAAAATTGAGAACTATGCAAAGAATATATTTTCGGCCAAGATGTTCAATTTTGACCGAAAAGTAGCAACATTGTGCTACGTTTGTTTTGTCATTGTTTTGAAAAATAATCCAAGCAAATTGATAACGGCTTGAAATGAGTTAAGGATAAGTTTCTTTCCAAACTCATTGCATGCCTAACATTCGCCATTTGATGATATCAGGAAAAAGGGCTGATGTTGGTTTGAGAGGATCCTACTGATGATTTTGTGCTGCAAGACGAGTGAACTGTTGTTGACCAAAGATATCTCTCCGTAAATCTGCATATACATAGCATGTAACTTGTACAAATGAGTCTCATAATTTTTCTTCAAATTTGTGAAGAGAATTGGACCTCATTTCCTCAGGCTTTAGAACTGTACGATCGACACTGCATCAAAATAAAATGGTGTTGGTGCCCTTAAAAATAGTATTTATGTTGGACGGATCAATCAGCACCTTTGTTCACGCTTACAAGTCCATTCACTTGACATTTGACACAAACCACTGGAACGTTTTCAAGTGTTTATCATAACCTGATTTTCATGCGCGCATGCACGTTTATACGAGTATTAGGATGTGCCTCTTTATTTAAACATCCGTCACAATACGGCAGTTCATAATTCAGACTATAGTCAGTAGCCAGTAAACATCAACGGCGCCCTCTTCCTGTCGATATACATCCGTGGCAGTCAAATTAAAGGCAGCTCTCTTTCAAGACTATATTAGTGGAAACTATTAATAAAAAGTGGGATTCAATATCTGCAGCAAGATAATGAAAAAGTATGCATGTTTGTCTTTTATAAGCCGTAAAACTGAAAGGTGTTCATTTGAAGAGTCATCCGAAATTGGAAGTTGGCTCATAAAGTATGTAGTGATTTATTTGTGTCAATCTCCCTTTTTTTCCTGCCATGAAAAAATCCCTTGTCTGTCCCATATGGCTCAAATGACTTAAATGGCTACCAACATGTGCCATTTAGCAGTGGTGTATATGCATGAATTATAACACGAGATCGTGGTTGAATAAGATCTCTTTTAACGAAGGTGATGAACACCGAGCCCCGCACCTCAAAAGGGTCCCGTTGGTATCTGGGCAACGCCACTATAGCTGATAAGTTCCGTAAACATTCAAAGGTGAATCGAAAGAGCGCAAAACAATGCATGTTTACAACAATGTGAACGTCTGTGTATAACTTTGTCCAAAGAAGGCT
>JAULKO010037974.1:0-11049 GCA_032356045.1 Mediaster aequalis | reverse complement strand
TAAGAATGCAGCAATGCTATTGTAACTACAGAAGAGATGACAATCAGGAAGTACAAATTAGTTTTGATTTTCCGAGTATCTTAAAATCTCACCGTTTTGAACGTACGCTTCCAAGAATCGCTGTTGCATCCAGTTCCATATCTATGGCCTTACAAAATAGAAGAAGATTGAATGAGCGTATAACATGAGGAGAATCACAATCACCATTGTGTCCACATTAAAAGTGCAAAAGGCAATTCACATCTGCAAGCCTATGAGACATTATTTTCCGTTCTCACACTCCTAAGCTCAACTCCCAGCATACATGCAAGGAACCTCTCTTCAAACCCACTCAAATATTTTAAAGAAAGAAATGTCATTAATAGCCCGAGTCCCTTACACCCAAGTCTTACATCGGCACAGGCTTACCTTGGTGAATTCACCGAAGGTATCTGCCAACATGCGGACCTGAAAAATGAAAAAAAAAGGTCATTTGTCATTGGGCAGTAAATATACAGTTTTAAGCTGGCAGTGAGTAGATTGACCAATTTGGGCAAGTCGAGTCTGAAGTTTCATTCTTGAAGGACTTAGCACCATCCCGGAATATTCCCAACACACCTCACGTCAGCGCATTCTGGTACGTAGCAACCACGCCACACACCCATGCTTCTGTTTTCCGCGCATGCACTCATACGCACAAGCCATATACGCAGATATCCAGAATATACGCATATATTCTTGCAAGTAAAGTGCAGGCAGGTACCACGAGATAGAATATATGCTTGGAATTTTCCAGTGGCATTGCCAAATATTTCCCGAGAGGTTTGTCAGGACATTTTTCAGAAACTGTTCAAGTGGACATCACCAAGGTTTCTGGCTTTGCTGCTATTATCATGAAGCAAGCACTGGGAAAAATTTGAACAATTGTGAAAGATATATATTTTGTTGGGGGGGGGGAGAGAGAGGTTGGGGGGGGGTCACAACACTATGGTCATCTGTGTACAAATAAAAAGTCTTTCCAAAAGCATTATTACGGTACAAAAAACAACTGTGTAAGTGCCATAACACCGGAGATATGGTCGTTCAAAGTTGCATTTTCATGGCAAATTAGGCAAAGTTCGTTAACCTGTATCTCACAAATTACAATGTAAGTAACCAAGATGGGTGTAATTTCGGTTTTACGAGTTTCCCATGAAAACCTATCATCACACAAAATTGTAGGAAAATCAATGGCGATAATGCAATTGTTTTGACCTCATTTTACCTTTCCAGCGGCTCCCTGGGCTTGCCCCCACGCTGACATGACAAACGGGTCGTTGACGGACACACACACTACCAGGTCAACTCCTTTGGCTTTGATCTTGTCAAAGTCTGTAACGTAGCCAGGGAGATGAGTCTGTCCAGACAAGAAACAGACAAGAAATTGACCAAAACCAAGCTCCACAGTTTTGAAGAAAAAGATGGAAGAGATTTTCAAGATACGATGAACGGAAGGCTCATTTTTGTATGACATTGTTTCTCTATGACCACTGTTTCAATTTTGAAACGGAGTCATTTTCAGTTTGAAATTCTAGACTAGAATTATGGACGATGTGTCATACACCAGTGTGTTCATGTTACCGCCACTTTCAAATTTTCATTGCCTGTAAGGTTGTTTCATTATCCATTCTGAAATCTTTTGATAATTGAAAACCTAATGTCATTTTAGCCCAAGCTCAAACATCACAGTATATTCAAGTAAAAGGTTGATAAAACGTCCGATTTATCTGTAGCCCAACTGGTCAGTAGTCTGATTTTGATTTTGATTTTGATTTTGTTAATAAGTAGGCTGGTTACCAGTTGTCAAACAAAGTTTATGCACAAACTGCTACAATGAGCCACATTTGGTTTGTTTGCAGGCACAGAGATTTCCAGAGTTGTAATCCAGTCAATCACAAGTCAAATCACAAGTAAGGTGACAAGCTACAGTACAGGAGATGTACATGTACAATGACAAAGGAATGCCACTGTCACAGTTCATTTGAATAGCTTGTGACTTGGCTTGAGACTGGACTTGTGGATTGTCTTGTGATGACTTGATTACAAATCTGGAGATTCCTTGTGGGGAAAGGGGTTGGGGGGGGGGGGCACGGTGCTATTCTCTACGCATAGCCTGTGGGCACAAGCATAAAATGTCTTTTGTTCTTTGAAAATATTGGGAAGGACACATCCCCCCCCCTCCATTAACCTATTGCTTATTGGCACATTGCTACTGTCCTTTACTCCTGTAGAACTTGATGCAGTAATTTTTAATTGGACATTGTTTCACAAACTGCATTCATGGGATTCTACTGAGACAAATTAATATGCACCTGTGAATTTTTGTCCCCACCAAGGCTGCCTGGCCTTCGATGCAGGGGTTGGCATTTTGCAATTGTCCAAAATTATATGTTGGACACTGCCAAAGTGAATACATGTACATGTATATACCCCGTATAAAGTGTTACTGTTGACTGTTCTGCACGTATTCACTGATGGGCACATTATATACATTACCTTAGAGCAACCTGGAGTAAACGCCCCCGGCACAGCAAATACAATGGCCTTTTTGCCTGCCACTAGGTCCGCCACATTGACCTTGTTGCCTGGGGTATCCTCCATCAACTCTACACTGGGAATCTTGTCTCCAGCCTAATTGTAGACATTGGGGGGTGGGGAAAGACGAGAAGAATGGTGCTGTCAGAATTTGGTACAGTCAATGATTTTTATCAGAAATTGGTTGTTATATCCTCAAAAAAAAGAGAAGAACTCCTTGGTGTAAGTTGGTCGGGGTTTGCCCCACTAGTGTGGCCTGGATACTCACTGCGCTGTATCCTTAGCCATACATCCAACCCTGGGCATCACTATTTCTGGTGCACGACACGGAGCAGTTTCAGCCCATTTTTGTCTTTTGAAATGTCTTGTGGTACCCTAAACTCTTGTGGTGCACTTTCGCTTGTGACGCTTCTGTGAGATTGTTTGCGATAATGTAGTCACAAAATTGGACTCCATACACAGCTGGTGCCCAGGGGTCAATTTCATAGAGCTGCTTTAAAAGTACAACAGTTTGCTGAGCACGGACAAAATTAGCTTAGCAAAAATGGGTTACCAGCCCAAATGTCATGTGATGTGGATTGCTTTTGACTGGTTCTCAGATACTTTTTGCTTAGGCTATAGCATGTAACGGGAACGATAAAAGCCATTTAAGAACTTAAAAAACAGAGGTTTCTGAGAGGTGTGCTAAACTACACAATCGCCGCGATCGCGCGAGTGGGGCCCGGAGCTAGATGAGGAGACTCGCCTTGTTAATGTTGTATCCTTGCAACTTGCAAGGCGAGTCTCCGGGCCCCCATCACTCGCGGGGCTAAGCATGCCAAGTAAGAAGCCAGTGCATGCAGTAGTGTCGCTGTCAAAAAAAACATTGTAGGTTGTTGTTTACCTTGATCGGCATGTTTCTTGAAGGTGATGTAGACAATGCACGAAAGACCGTAGTTAGAACACGATGACCCGATCTCACTTGACACTGCAACATGACGTTCAACGCGTTGAATAGATTTTCAAGCGCGAGATTGTCTGATTGTAAAGATCGTAAAGATTGTTGTTAACCAAAGAGAACGCCCCCTGTTGGTATGATCATGATCACGATATGAACGGCAGACAAAACTATTGTGGGGGTCGTCGCATCGTGGACTGGTTTCCCCCAGTTAATTCTTTCATCACTTACCACAACATGTTTTCCAATGAGACAAATAAAATCACTGATTTTTTAAAATGTCTATTACATTGAATTATGTTCAATATACATCCTTTCGTAGGTAAAGAAAAAGGATTAGTTGTCTCTTTCAAAAATGCCTACTTTAGAATTTCACCTTTAAAGAAAGTGGTATGGCCTACATACAAACGTATGACCTTTGGCCCAAACCAGCCATGTGGTAGAATTTTGTTCAGTGTCATTGGCATTTGGGAAGTTTATAACATGAAAGCAAGCGATTTAAACGAAGCTGATTCGGAGCTGCGAACAGCTGGCAGTGAGCAGAATTTACTGTCCAGGCCCGATGGATCGGCAACATTTACTCAAGGTTTGCAGACGAGATGAAATTTTGCGCGTTGCTGTATACGTTGCTGCGTGGTTTTTATCTAGACTTCCCTATATGAAACGTAATGAACAAAAATCCCGGAATCGTGGTACCAGTCTGTTGAATCGTATTGTGTTTTTGATTTCATGATTTGACATGTTTGACCATGTTGATAAACACCAAGGAACACTCACAAACACACAACAATACATTACATTGCATTACAAATTCAAAAAAATGAAGCTAATTAACATTTCCATTGTTTTGTCTGGTCCTCAAATCATCGGACTGTGGGGGGATGTCATCCTTACTGCAGCAAATTAAACAATGACAATGTAAATTCAATGTTAAAGATCTGTGCACTTTTTTAGTTTAACCATGGAGGTAGGATCCCCAAAAACATGTATGTGTATTTTCAATTACTATTTATCTAGCAATACAGAAGTTACTCACTTTTAAATGAGCTATCGAACGAAAAATCCACCCAAGCTTAATGATCAAATAATAACTTTAGAAATTACTAATTAATGGCAGACAACAAAAAATTCATTCGGAATGTCAAAATTTCAGCTGGGCAGTATGTACTTCTAGAACTCGAAGGCTCCCTGAGCCTTCTAGCCCTATACTTTCACGTGGTGCACACATGTAGTCTGCACAGTGTAGTCATGTCCCCTAACGACTGCACTGTGTAGACTGCTATGCGATTTACACGCGGACGAACAGCGAGACAAAATCGGTTTTCGGTGAGTGAAAGAAGTCATTTGTTGCTCAAAAAGTTGTTGCTCAAAATGACAAACGAAAGTGCGCTAACATCGCAGACGTATATGGATCAGGTAGAGCCCACATTTTGGCAAAATCTTGGTCTAGAAAGTAGAGATAAATGGCTGAATGTTTCATCATGGTTTCATCTATCATGGTGTTTTTTCAAAACCCATAGCGTATCGGCACCGCGCGAAAGTATAGGGCTAGAAGGCTCACGGAGCCTTCGAGTTCTAGAAATAGGCAGTATGATGCTTTGGCGTGCATGCGTGGATGAGGTGCTTAAGTGATGTCCTAAGCTATGTTCACATTACGGTCATAAAACTAGAGCAAATGATACAAACTTGCCCCTGTGGTCTGCGTCTCTGCTAGTGCTACCATGGAAAAATGATCGGAAAGCTGTGTAATCTTATATCCCTTATCTACAGAATCGTGAGAAATCAGTAGTAGGTAAAAGAAAAGCATGTATTCATCAGAAAAAAAGTGGAAACTAAGCTTATATCTTCTCCAGACCTGGAAAAAGCATTCAACTGCCACATTGTCCGTAATTTCGGGGGTGATTTGTTTTTTGGTTTGTTTGTTATTAGATATGTCTGGCATGCTTATTGCACATTCGAACTGGCTTTTCCATCTAAAGGCTGCAGTGGTCAACAGGCACATAGATTCATCTTTCCAATTATTATTTCATAGGCATAAAACATCACTGCTTGATTTGTATACAGCTTAAATTTTGTCTTTAACCCCTCCCCCCCCCCCCGACCCCTACCCCAACCCCCGAAATGTATCAAAGCTCTAGGAATGCTTATTGTGGAGGACTTATTCCAGATTGTAGTGACTTTATTTTCTTGGATAATTTTTTGGCAGGAAAAGATCCGGTTTCACTGCAAGCACAGACATTAACCCTAGCCCTGCTGGGACTATATTGCATGGACCCTGCTGGATCCAACAATATCCAACAGCTACTGAAGTGTGAAGCCTGCTGAATCCAACAGGATCCAACAGCTACAACAAAAGATCTTTTGTTCACTGCTGAGATCGACAAAATCCAACAGAAAATTTTGGCTGTTGGATCTTGCTGGATTCAGCAGGATTAGGGTTAAGTTTAATCGTTGCATGAAAATATAACATGTATACAGGCGTCAAGTAAAATATAATGGCCTTTTTTATGTTAGCTCCCTAACCCTTTTTTTTTTAGTAATATAAAAATTCTACCACTGTCTTATTTATGATTGAAATGATCGACTTCACAAGATTAAATTGAGCCCTTGTTATGCTTGCAGGGGACACCTCAGTGATGGCAGCTGTGTATGGCCCAGCTGATGTGAGGCTAAATAGAGAAATTATTGACAGAGCCACCGTGGAAGTCGTCTATAAGCCCAAGACTGGCATGCCTGGTGAGCGCATTGAGTTGGGAGCAGGGGCCAATTTCATGGAGCTGCTGAGCACAAAAATTACCAGTCAAAATTTCATGTGATTTTCATGCTAAGCAAACAACAGCTGAATACCACTCGCGATCAATATACATCACATGGAAATTTGGTTGGTAATCCTGTTTTTATCAAAGAAGAATTTTCATGCTAAGCAAATTTGTGTGCTTAACAGCTCCATGAAATTGGCCCCAGCTGTCTCAGTACCACTCCAAGCACATACATGTAGTGGCTTTGAATTATGCACTTGTCAATGTTTCTCCCATCCTTCTTACTGGACTCCCTCCGACTCCTGGGCCATAGTCCCACGTGGACAAAAAAAGGTACAGTTTCTTTAGCCGTTTTCGCATTGGACTTTTTTGGGAAACTCACCGAGACGATGGTTATTTTTCCCATTTTAAGTTCAGTGCGAACAGCCCAGGAAACTTTCCCCTCGGTTACTTTTCCCCCGTCCAGTGGGTACTTTTAAAGCGGCATGGGAAAGCTGTACATCCGGCCACAGCATGAAGGTCACACTGCACAGGCACAGCGGCATGGCCAGTTTATTTTCTTCACGCACTGCGCTTGTTTTTGTGTTAACTTTTTGATGACACTGACAGTCATGGTAGATATTATGGATATATATTGTGGAGTTCTATTTTACTGCGTAACTGTGCATTATTGTCGCTGATATTAGCCAACAGCGTTCCATAAGGTCGTACGTTCGATGTCGCATTTCAAAGTGAATAACTGGTAATTCAGTTCTATTTCAGGCTACTCCTGGTGTCCTTGATTTTTTGTGATTTTGGAAGTAAGTGCGGAGAGAAAAACCTCCATATTTGCTTCCAAAACTACAAGAAAGCAAGGAAACCAGGAATAGCCAAAATAGAGCCGAATTATACGTGTGACTGCGAAGGGAGTCAAGCAGATAGACTGGCCATATTTATGGTGCTAAGGGTAAGAACCTACGAGTGTTGCCCCTTACACACCATGTTGTTTTTTATAATGAACATTTTGATGAGAAGTTGGCATCGTTCTGTCTCCTGCAGGCATCCGGGAAAAATCCAAGGAGCAGTTGATACGGAACACCTGTGAAACGGTCATCCTGACGACGCTGCATCCACGATCCTCCATCACCATAGTAACGCAGGAGGTGCAAGACTCGGGAGCAGTATCCTTTCACACTTGTCCTTGTTTTGTCTCCACTTCCTTTCTTTGTCTTAGTAGTTCAGTTCTGAAAGGTTATTATGGTGGTCAAATGATTTTTGATGAACACTCTGAAGGCCAAATTTGGAGCTTTGAGAAAAAAATCACTTTTAGATGCATCTCAATTATAGCATTTGGATTTTCTGGAGACGCTGAGATTAAACGATGTACATATTTTCATTACGGCATGATTTGTACATATTGCAGTCCCTAACTTTGATTAACCAGTTGTTGTCCTGTTGTATCAACGCTTCCTGTATGGCCCTCATGGATGCCGGCATTCCAATGAAGTGTCTGGTTGCCGCCACAACATGTATGCTTGATAATGAGGAGAGGCTGATACTAGACCCTACAGATAAACAAGCAAAGGTACTGCAGCAGTTTAGCATTGGTTCCTTATTCACATGTTAATCATATGGTTATATGGTTTTAACCAGTAGTTTTAAAATATTGTGATCTCCACTGGCAAACCACTCAAATTGAGCCACAGAACAGGGGCCAATTTCATAAAACTGCTTAAGCACAAAAATTTGCTTCACCACAAAACCTTGCTTAGTGAAATCAGGTTACCGGCCTTAACTTTTATGTGATTGTCATGCTAAGCAAACAACAGCTAAATACTAGTCACAAGGAATATACATGTATATCACATGGAGTTTTGGCCAGTAACCTGATTTTACTAAGCAATGTTTTTTTGTGCTGAAGCAAATTTTTTTGCACAAGCAGCTGTATGAAATTAGCCCCTGAAGACTGACTTAGAACTGTGGGAATAAACTGGATTGCACCAAGGAGGAATGATACAGAAGGAGTTTGAACAGTGTGATTTCAAAGGTACAGTGATCATCACCACCAGCAATTGAATGAACAATGAAGCCATTCAAATTACACGTGCCCTGCGTGTCTGGAATGTGGGGATTTAGTTCCCGTGTATATGAAAACACACACATTTTTAAGACCAAATTTCACTTTTAGCCACTACTGGCCACACATAAGGCATTTTTGATACGTTTCATTAAATGATGATGTTGCGTTCCAGCTTTTCGGGGCCGTAGGAGTCTATCGGAAAATTATTTATGATAGCAAAAATGAAGCTCATTTTCTCAGAAAAAAACAACATTTTTGTTTTCATTTAAATGGCCATAACTTTACCTAAAAATGTCAAGATACGGCAATGAAAATAAAATTTCATGGTGCATTGTACCAGGTTTCTTTCATCTGTGCAAGATCCTCTAATTACTTATGCGGTAAATATCTGAGGATTAGTTGCTCCAGTGAGGAGCAGCGACTTTGATGAGGCAGTGGGTTACCAGCGAATTGGCTGCGGTGATCACTGTACACAAAGGCTAACGGAGACTGTGTAATGCAGTGTCGGTCGTTCAAATGCCTTTTGTATCATTCCTCCATGATTACACTTGGAACAAACTTACAGGGACCATGCACTAGGATTTTTATGATAAGAATACATGTAGGACAGTGTTATTCCAAGTTACTATAAATTTCTAGGTCCTAGCAATGCTAGGGAATAATTGCAAAAGTTTGGTTTTTATGTTAATGGCATTTTCATAATCATGAACCAAAGGATGATGTCTGATTGTCATCAGAGGCACAATAGTGGTGTCTCCATGGTTTAGTTGATTTCCGTATTAAATAGCTCATTTGGAATCCATTTGTAACCAACATTTCTTCAAAACTTGAAGGAATTATTTTAGTACAGTTATTATATTCTTTTGACAAGGAGTTCCTTCTATTACCAAACACAAATATCACCCTTTTGCATGAGTTTAATAACTGGAACGATTTTTAAAAGAATTGAAAACCAAGGAAAACGAACATTTATATCATGCTCAACTTTGTATAATACATGTTTATATATGTGAAAACAAGTTGAACGGGATGTTTACTGCATAGAACCGGTTCCTTTAAGTTAGAATCGAAGGACGTTCCGCTGTCTTTTGTGTAAAGCCAACATTACAATGCCTCAAGGGAACTAAAATGGTTGGTGAATCTGTATTTAAGCGCAGATTTGGGATTTTGTTTATTATTTAGTTACCATGGAAACCCTTTGAAGTTGATTTTGTTTTCTCATGTTGTTTCTAGAATGCTTTGTGTTTAGCCACGTTTGCTTTCGACAGCCAAAGCAAGAAGGTCATCACCTCGACGTTGCAGGGTTCATGCACAGTGCCACAGGTCAGTGTCTAGTATATTTCAAGATTTTTCTTTTTCTTTTTCAGCTCATAGTGTGGTTATGCTTAACTAGCTTGGACTTTAACTCTTTGATTTCGGAAATTACCTAACATTGTCGGTTTGTTGGGGTCAGCACATTGACTTTGAACCGGTTACATCAACTCCGTCAGCTGAACTAGGTGTGATTCAAGTCGCTGTGAGCAGGAGCCAATTTGTTAAGGGCTTCTGAGCAAAGAATTGCGCTTATTTATTTGCCAAGTCAAATTTTGCTGACTCAAAATGTTGTTTACTGAGGCGTAAAAACAACCTGTGTCTTAAGAATGACTGAATTCATCAGTGTTCTCTTATGTGGCAACTATGCAGCAGGCAAAGAATGGTACAAATAAAAATGGTGGCTCACAAAAGTCGTTCACCTTGTAGATGACATTGGCCTTATTTCTCATGAAAAGTCGAAAATGTTCTGTAATAACAAAACAGACTGGCATTCTACTGAAAGATGTATTATCCATGCTCTTCAAGAAATCTACATTTTCAAATTGTATTTCTTATTTTAACGAAAAAAAACACTTATTCTATTTTGGCAATCTGAGGCTTATGATATTCTGAGTTACTTTCACACTTCTCCTGCGGAAAAAGATCCACCCGCGGGAACTTAATTATTGCTGGGCCGCAAATAATTCAGAATTTGTGTGATGTCTCATTTAAAACTTATTTATTGCTGAGAAAATAGCAGAAATGTTTGAGGGTGGAACTGGAAACGAGCACACACAGTACATTTTTAATGATGTGAAAGTAGTATCGGTCTAGCATTTCATAATCATGAAGCAAAGGATGATGTCTGATTGTCATCAGGGCACAACAGTGGTTTCTCCACAACGTTGTGTAAACAAAAAATCCAAAATTTTCTTGGGAGAAGGCTCCGTGGTTTGGTTGATTTCCGTATTAAATAGCTCATTTGGAATCCATTTGTAACCAACATTTCTTCAAAACTTGAAGAAATTATTTTAGTACAGTTATTATATTCTTTTGACAAGCATCATTTACAATCAGCAGAAACGCAATATTTGTGATAGAGATGCAGGATGATGAGGATGCCATTTTGTTTCTTTGCCCACTTCCCACAATCCATCAGTGTTTATGCTCAAAAATATGAGCAAGTTCCAGCAGCACCCATTTGTTGACTACAGGTCAATTTTGCCTGTTACCCAGGATATGTTGCCTGCATAGGTTACCATGGAACATCAAACAATGGTTGTCCTATCTTTGACTTAACCCTTATACTTTAACAGTAGTTTATTGCATGTCAGTTGGGTATGCCAATGCACTCCAGCTGCAGTGCATTGTAAGATATTTTGGCTTACCAGACAAGGCTCCAAATGGCAGGAGTTGGAGGGTGCATAGACTGACCAGCTGGGGGCACT
>JAULKO010037538.1:0-11065 GCA_032356045.1 Mediaster aequalis | reverse complement strand
TTTTGGAAATGGATAGAGGGACTCTTGAACTACAACATAAACGCGCCCCGAAAGAAACGGTTCAGAAACAATGTCAGCCGAACTAATTTAGATGAAAAACGCATTTTTGGCTCAAATACGTGTAAAATAGTCTGAAATGGAATAAATGCCGTTTTCCAACGATTTTGTACCATCGTAGATGGCCGAAATTTAAAAATATTATGTTGAATGGATAAAGGGACCCCTGAACTCCAATATAAACTCGCCCCGAAAGAAACGGTTCAGAAACAATGTCAGCCTAACATATATTTTACTTCCAGATTCAAACATCGACATGAAATTACTTGTTGTATTCCACGTTTTATTAAACGTATACAGCTTTTAAAAATGTATACATCAGTTACCTTTTATCATTGTTGGACCGATTTTACAGTATAGTTTTCTTCATCTTGATTGAGCAATCATTAGTTTGGAATAAAATGATTATTTATGTGTTTCGGCATACTGGAAAATTGAAATATATCATTCTCCCTATCTTGTCAAGTCGATAACACACTGTATTCAAAATTACATAAGTATATCGCGTATGCCTATTTCAACAATCATGCTTTCATGGTGTAAGAAGATTGATATAATAAGTAATACAAATTGCATCCAAGCCAACTGAAGTTTTTGTAGAGTACTCATTGGATAAAATTAAAAATTCAGTGCATCGAAATATTTGTAGTCTATGCATATTATTTACTTGAGTTCCATTTCAAAACACCATCAACGCCAATTAATAATCATCACCCTAACCATTAACATAACTCCCATTGTTTTGTGTATTAAGAATGCCAAATAACTGAAGGAGCTTGCGCAATAATGCAAGGAGTCGGTATTCATTAGAATCTGATTACAACGCTATACACCGGTAAGAAAAAGTAAATGGAAGTGGGTGTCCTATTAAATCATAATAAACATTTTCTAGTATCTGTGTTTTGGACATGTCCCGTTTCTAAAAAGTATCCCAAATAAAAATGGTCAATCTAATCAACAGAATGACAAATTAATATATTCACCTTGAATACATATATTGTTTCAAAACATTAATGCCATATGTGGAATCGAAATTAATTGAAAAAAGTACTTGAATCGCGCATAAGTTGTTAATTGTATTATGTTAAAGCTATTCAAACAAGGCAGACTATATAACGTTTAGTTTCCATGCATGCGTTCTAAAAAACAAACCATGATATCCATAGGGTTTTAATCAGCCCTTTTTTTTCGCCTTACTAAGAAACAATTAAGTCATCATTCACTGGGTAAATATCATTCCAGAATAACCCATGACCGACATCAGAGTGGTGCACGTCATCTACAAATAGTCCCGGATGTGTTCCGTCCCTAAACTGGCTTGCTTTCTGACTCCGAAACCTACAAATGAGTATCCCACGATCCAAATCACTGTACATTTTGTCGTGGGCGAAGATAACCATAAACAGAAATAATAAACTTCTTTTAATATACAACTACTAATGCATTACTACAAAGGAATGTTTATTTACAATTCCAGCCATTGTTGCATTATAACTGTAACTCAAACGAATAAAATGAAATTGTTTCATACGGTAAAGTGCACAACATTCTTCATATCTTATTTTCATTGTTTAAGCGCACAATAAATGAAATCCATTATACGAAGCCGTTACACTGAATTTAATGATACAACCTGCAGAACCAACTTTATCTAAGTGACAGTAACACTATAACACATGTATCGGCTTTGAACAATTCACGATTCCCCAGCCTTGTGACTGGCGGACTTATTCACGATTCCCCAGCCTTGTGACTGGCGGACTTATTCACGATTCCCCAGCCTTGTTATTGGCGGACTTATTCACGATTCCCCAGCCTTGTGACTGGCGGACTTATTCACGATTCCCCAGCCTTGTGACTGGCGGACTTATTCCCTATTCCCCAGTCTTGTGACTGGCGGACTTATTCACGATTCCCCATCCTTGTGACAAGCGGACTTATTCACTATTCCCCAGCCTTGTGACTGGCGGACTTATTCACGATTCCCAAGCCTTGTGACTGGCGTAAAGACAATACTGTTATAATGTGCATTATTATTACTATCGTGATATTATTACTACGTTTGCGTTTATGCCCCTGTTGATGTTGCCAAATCGTTTTACAATATTTTTACATCTGTTTGTATACCTTTGTCTGAATAATTTCTCCATTTAGAGAAACAATTGTTTTGACTGAACATTGACCTCGGGAAATGTTCTCTGATGAAAAAATGGTGATACAATTGTTGAAGACCAACATTTTAGCTCTTCTGATGAATGAAGTGAATGAATTGTAATCGTATACCTGTGTTGTCAAACTTTATTCTGTCAAAGGTTTCTACAAGGCAGACAAAAAGCAGTATGTTGTTTGCATACGTGTATAACAAACCATGATAGCCATATAGGCTTTTAGTCAACCTCACTTTTAACCTCACTCACAAACAAGTAAGTCATCAATCATTTGATAAATATCATTCAAAAGCGACGTATAACCGACATCAGAGAGTTGTACGTCATCTAGAAATAGAACCCTGTCGTTCCATATTATGTTAGGATGGGAAATACTTCTTATTCCTAACTGACCGTTGGCGAGAGAACGGACATATTTATTTGCAGACCTACGAACTCTGTCCGTCCCTGCCTGGCTAACTGGACCAGGGTATTTAACCCTTGGCAAAATCTCAGACCAAACGATCTGACAACACGGCAGGCTTTCTCGTGTAATAGTTAACACCTCTCTTATCCCGTCAATAACCGCTTTTTTAGACATTAGTCCCAGATCATTTGAGCCCAAATGCAAAATTATTACACTTGGCAACTCGTCTTCTACTGATATGTCTTGCATGAACGCTCCAAAGTTGTTCAAACTCAGTCCATGGCGTCCCCTCCAGAGCAGCTTCACTGGTAGACCATGATGTGTACCATCCCTAAACTGGTTTGCTTTGCGACCCGCCAAATTTACAAACGAGTCTCCCACGATCCAAACCACGGTAAAATTTGTCGTGGGTGAAGCTAATCATGAAAAAAATACAAAACTTGTATTAATATACAAAGTTATTACACAAATCAGATTTCAAAAATTCATGATTCCAAAGCCGCGTGACCGACCAAAGATTTCAATTAAGTACATGTAATACAACAGTTTGGGACTGAAGAATTCACGATTCCCCAGCCTTGTGACTGGCGGAATAATTCACGATTCCCCAGCCTTGTGACTGGCGGACTTATTCACGATTCCCAAGCCTTGTGACTGAGCGGAATAATTCACTATTCACCAGCCTTGTGACTGGCGGACTTATTCACGATTCCCCAGCCTTGTGACTGGCGGAATATTTCATGATTCCCCAGCCTTGTGACTGGCGGAATAATTCACGATTCCCCAGTCGGGATTGGTAGAAGAATTCACGATTCCCAAGCCTTACGAGAGGCTGGAGGAAAATACATAACAAACATCATTTCTCACCATACAACAGCGATATGGGTGGCATCACCTACATTTGACTGTTTTAATAGGTGATATTGTTACTACACGTATTGTCCAACACTTTTTGTTGGGGCCAACTCTTTTTTTGCAATATTTTTGCGTTATATTTTTGACTTAATTATTTCTTTATTTGGGAAACAATTTTTTAGTCAACGTGCCCCTCGAGGGATATGTTCTAATGGAAAATTTGCTGATACAACTGTTGTAGTCTTACATCCACAATGTTAGCTCTTCTGATGATGTTCATTGCAGCATATAATCTCAAGTCTGTGCTGGCATCATTATCTCGCAGGCCGCGCTCCTCAAAAGCTGCTTGCTCCGCAAATAAACAACAGTAAATACCACACGTCGCCGAGTCCTGTTGCTGAGCGACGGGCAGGACCTCAATAGGGAAGTCGTCTAAACATTGTACTACGTTTGGAACACAGGGCCACTTTTTCATCTTCACACCTTTCAAGAAAAACGCTCTAAATTCGTCAGCATGTCTCGCAAGCTTAGTGCCAAGCGTACCGGTATGTGAACTACTTAAACTCATGGAATCATAAACATACATGCCTGCTCTCCTTTGGTCTATAACATACAGATTAAAATGCTTATTTGTTAGCAATGGACAGAGAATTAAGTTTGGTAGAAAGCCATCTATACAACAATTGTTTTTTACTGAAGTAAAAGTACTTCTATTCACCTGTCGCTGAACTATTGCCTTTGTTTCTGAACAACGTAAGGCACCACATGTTGTAACAACTTTTTGGCTATTTACCAGTTGCTCCAAGTAGAAGTCAACTAAAAAATTAGTGATCCATCCTTTCTGATAATAAGGATCATTCAGAACCATGCACTGCAACAGCTCATCTGTCGGATGATAATTTAGTTGAGCCAAATGCATAAATGTCAGAGTTTCCTTACTTGTTGCTTTGAGTGCAACATTGTAAATAATATCCTCATCGATATACCCCCAAAGTTTTTGTACAAAGTCTTTCTCATCTGGCGTTACTTTGAAATATGTGCTTGGGTCCGAACTGAAGTTGCCACCCCAATATTTCGGTACAAATTCATTCCTTTTTTTAGACGCGTAATAATTGTGGTCATTTGTTTCATGGTCGTCGTTAGAGGATTCCGATTCAAAATCGTCTCCAATGGGATCAGCGGCTTCAGGATGTAGTGTGGGATATTCATATTCACTACTAGTTACACTGCCATCACTCTGGCTGTCTTGGTCCGACATGACTGGGCAATCAGTATCAGGTGTTTTCTTGTACACAATTAAATATCCACAGTGATCAACAATTTCCTTGAATTCGGTCTTGCTTCTCTCTCGAACATTTTGATCGTTAAATTCGACTGTTTTGTTGGCTAACCTATCGATGACAAATGTTGCATAATGACCACTTTCTACACTGTCGCCATAATGAGCCACCACATATACGAGACGGTACTGACATTTGTGAGATGGATCAGACAGATAGCGCGCTAAGTCAAGATGGTCGTTAACATGGATTCTGTTCGATATTTTCACTGCCCTCTTGTTTTGCATCTTAAATCTTAATAACTGTATAATTAAAACTTCAGGTGAGAAAAAAACTTTGGACGAGCTTCTTTTTACCGCGTTGTCATCCTTACATTTGTCACAATTCAAACCAATACAATTATCACTTCTGAAATATTCAAAACAGCAATCTCGCAAGTTATTTTTTACGGCAGGTATTGGCAACACTGTGGATGTGGATATATCTGTGCATTCTTGCGTTCTGCAATGCAAACACTGTGTTATTCTGTGAATTCCAAGTTCAGTTATTACTCCTGCATCTTTAAGAAAGTCACGTAGAAAACGTGACATCATAAATTCTGCTGCATCTTGTTGCTGCATATAGTTGAGTTGTACTTGTTCCGCACATGCCTTGACAATGTTTTCAACAGCGTGGAATTTAATTGCTTTTTTAGAATTAGTTGAACTGAGATTGATGAAAATGGAAATGAGATTTTTCCTCAAGGGTGTATGGTTTGGCATCATGTTCATTTGGACGTTTTTGAATAGCGGTCTGAGTGCCTGCATGGTCGATATCCACCAACAAGATACATGATTATTTTGAATACCAATACCTAGTACACGTTTACTGCCTGGACCACTTTCAGATTGTGTAGGCCTATGGCTTGACTCATGAGTTTTGCGTGGATTGTTCGGTATTCTTTGGTTCCCGTTGTCGCCTGGCACAGAGTTTGTGTTAGTAGGCGCGGTCGTTGGATAACATTTTTTTTTGTTTTCCTGTGGTTTCTGTTCAGTTTGCGTGGAGACCTTATCTCCGTTTGATGCAGGATGACATTTCTTTTCAGCGGCTTTTTCTTTGAATCTAAATTTCTTTGCAGGGGGTGTCAAGTATTTACCCTTATTATTAGGGGTCGAAGTGCGTTTTCTTTTTGCCCATTTTTCAGATGTGAGATGAAGTGACTGGTATTTCACTTTTCTCTTTGCTCTACAGAAACTATCCACAAACTCCCTGTGTAGCGGTATCAAATCGATTTCATAAAGCTTGGCAAGTTCAAGTAAATTTCGGCAACGCCCATGAAATAATTTTACTCTTTTTACCTCTTGCATGCTTTTTTCTATTATACCTTGTGTTCTATTGTTACAGGTGATATTTTGGAACTTGTATTTTTGCAGTTTTTGATAATAATCTGCGTAATCACTGTAAGGTTTGGTACATCCGTACCTCCCGAGATTACCTAGCAAAATCCCTGACCAGTTTGGGATAGTTGGAAGAACGTATTTTATCAAATAATGTATAAACGTCTTGCTGTAATAAGCACTACACGTACCCGTGTCTTGCTTATGGGCCTCATTGTATGATTGAATGTCGTTAATAGCTTTCTGCGCTATGTTTTCGAAACGTCGCTTGAACGGGGAATTCGGTGACTGGTTAATAAATTCTTCTTGAGTGACGTTCAGT
Source organism: Mediaster aequalis (assembly GCA_032356045.1). NCBI lineage: Eukaryota > Metazoa > Echinodermata > Asteroidea > Valvatida > Goniasteridae > Mediaster > Mediaster aequalis. The sequence continues at coordinate 4,601 of JAULKO010037538.1, read as the reverse complement.
GCACCTTCGTCCACTTGAGTTTCATCGTCGTTGCAGTCTTCTGCCCAGCGTAGTAAGGTTTCAAAATCTGTTTTCTTTGATCCAAGCTTTCCTTGTAATTTATCGTAGCTTTCCCTAAGAAGAGGCGTCGTTCTTTCTGAGAGAGTAAGAATAGCCATGGCATATATAATTTCGTCAATTTCGGCCAAATTGTCTGACTTAACTAACAAGCCTAACCAGTACATCGCTTCTTTGAAGTTCGACGAGTAATGTCGTCTACAAATTCCTGACGCATTTTTCATGAAATGACTAGCGCATTGATGAATGAACGTTTTACTTAGATCATTAGATTTAGCTTGGTGAGAAACTACTCTGTAGCATCTGCTCAAATATTCTAAAACTGTTTCACATGTTACCGAGCGAAGTACAGCCAAGAGTAACGTTGCGCTTCCGTCAATCATGAAAAGAAGGGGATTTTGAACGCCATTGTGTCCATAAAGTCTTTGTTCAGAATGTAAGAACGATGATAGGAAATGAGAAATGTTTACAGCGGTCTGATCTGTAGTTACAAGTGACGCAATTACTAAAGGGGGATTTCCTTTCTTAGGATGCCTTATAACCAAGTCGTACATGAGATATTTCTTTCCGTTATCAAAACTAGTGTTATTTCGTATGATTGAGCCCGTGGCATCCAGATATATTATATCTCTGCGCGATATGTAATGATACACTCTAATGCTATCTTGAGAGTACAGCATCAAAGCCGAAGGGGCAACGGAGTATTTTCGAACAACTCCAGGGAAAACGCTATTTTCTTCATTTTGATTTTTAATTATTTTCATGAGTCCTTTTATATGGTTTTTGGTTCGACGACCAATTCGTTTTGACTCACTAGAAATTTTATGTAAAACTGACTTGCTGGGTGCATTATTTCTACAGCCTGAAAGGAATTTATCATTACTTAAAGATCGTAAATTGTCTAGATATTCTCTCCGAGGTTTTTTATATTTCAGTGTCTTTTTAAGCTGAACCCTTTCAAATCCCTTAATATAACGTGCGCGCGTTTCTCTCTGTGCATGCTTCTGTTTTCCTTGGAATAACACTTGTACTTTCATATCTTTTTCAGAACACATTTGCAGTTTAAATTTCACACTGCAGTCGTCAAAATTACAATACCCATCAGCACTAAATTGAAATGTGTTTTTTCTTTTTGGATTTTTCAAACTCACATAGTGACGTCTAAATTGCAGACAGCAATACGGATACAGATTCTTAAGCGGTTTAGCGAATAATTGGACCCATCTTGAGGGCAACCTGTGACCTGTTTGTTTTGATCTTAATTTGGCCCATTTATTTTTATTGATGTAGAAATAACACGTTCGAGAAGGAGGTGAAAGTGCAGGTCTGAATTTCTTATCACGTACGCGGTTGTGTTTTTTTCTTTTCTTGTCGTTGCACATTTCTAACAGAACATTTTTCGGAATTACTTCAAACATGTCTTCGGAGTCCGATGTATCCCTGCTATTGTCAGACGACTGCATGTACTGTTCATCTTGATTTGAATACGAAAATGCGTTTGAACCATCTTCCACAAATGCTGTTTCTGACGGATGACCATCAATGTCTTCATCAGAAGAAGTAATATAAAACGTATTGTTTTTGTTTGTATTATTCTTCTGAGAGAAAGACAATTCTTCTTTACAAGCTTCAGAATAACATTTTTCTTCAGATTTTTGAACATTTTTACTTTGTTTTGTGATGAAATCAGACAAATCCGAAAAATCTGAAGGCATTTCAGATTCATTATCCAGATAACGGGTATTCAATTCGGCTTTGTTAGCCCTTTTACTGGATATTTTCTTTCCCTTTGAATGAAATTGACTGTCCACATTTGTAAAACTGTCGTCATTTTGATTCGTTTTTGAATAAAACTCTTTATATGTTTTATCTTTTTTTCCATCTTTTGTCACAATATCTGACAAATCTAATGGAAATTGAATTTCTTCATTTTGGTCAAATTCTTCAAGATTGTCTTCAGTTTTTTGAGCAGGAACAGAACAATGAAAACGGGCGTTTGAGTTAACTTGTCGGTCTACATCAATATTACTTTTGCATTCAAAGTTACTTTCAGATGTAAATCCAACTTCCGAATTCTCGGCCTCGTCAACGTCTTCACCAACGATATTAAACGAATCAGACAGCCCTTGTTCTTCTGGTTGATATATAATTTCTTCACAATTTCCGTCAAATATATGGGCAGGAACAAAACCTGTAGTGGCTTTTGGATTTGATTGTTTCCTTTGAAAAGTATCACTTTTGAATTCATTATTCATTTCTGATGTAAATTTCAATTTCGGTTTTGCTGCTTCGTTAACTTTGACATTAACTACATCAGACACACATGAAGACATATGATAATCTTGCTCTCGCCGATAAAGATTCTCTTCGCTTTTGTTGGCACGGAGAGATGATGTTTCTTTACTTGAGTTCAACTGAGCGTCTTGATTTAAAACCGTCTTTGACTTTTTATCTTTTGAACTCAATTCCTCATCTGATAGGTGAACCTCCTGTTTGTCTTCCGTAACAAAATCTGATAAATCGGGAGAATCTTCACCATTGCCATGACGGAAGGTCTTTTTGGTTTTGTCTGCGGAAATGTGATTGCTGCCTTTTTTTGATTTCTTTGACATATCACTTTTGCAGCCTTCTGATTTTTGGTCTGATGAATTCACTCCACGTTCACGCCCTTGGGTTTTCCTAGACTTCTTACATTTAAATTTGAATTTATCATTCATTTCTGATGTACATTTCAATTCGCGTTTTACAGCTTCGTTATCTTTTTCATTAGTTAAATCAGACACAACTGTATGGTAATCTTCCTCTCGCCGATTAAAATTATCTTCGCTTTTATTTGCACGGAGAGATGATGTTTCCTTACTTGAGTTCAACTGAGCGTCTTGATTTAAAACCGTCTTTAACTTGTTATCTTTTGAACTCAATTCCTCATCTGATAGGTGGACCTCCTGTTTGTCTTCCGTAACAAAATCTGATAAATCGGGAGAATCTTCACCATTGCCATGACGGAAGGTCTTTTTGGTTTTGTCTGCGGAAATGTGATTGCTGCCTTTTTTTGATTTCTTTGACATATCACTTTTGCAGCCTTCTGGTTTTTGGTCTGATGAATTCACTCCACGTTCACGCCCTTGGGTTTTCCTAGACTTCTTACATTTCAATTTGAATTTATCATTCGTTTCTGATGTACATTTCAATTCGCATTTTGCAGCTTCGTTATCTTTTTCATTAGTTAAATCAGACACAACTGTATGGTAATCTTCCTCTCGCCGATTAAAATTCTCTTCGTTTTTATTGCCACGGAGAGAGGATGTTTCCTTACTTGAGTTCAACTGAGCGTCTTGATTGGAACTCGTCTTTGACTTGTTATCTTTTGAATTAAATTCCTCATCTGATAGTTGAGCCTCCTGGTGATCTCCTGCAGCAGATTCTGATAAATCGGAAGGATTTTCAATATTGCAATAACGGAATTTTGTTTTAGTCTTGTCTGCGGGAATGGGATATCTCTCTTTTGTTGAGTTTTTGGACATATCACTTTTGCAGCCTTCTGTTTTTTTGTCCGATGAGTGAACTCCTTGTGCACCCGCAAATTGTTTTTCGGACTTGTCCAATTTACCATTTTCTCCTATTTTTGGTGTTTCTTTTGATCTTACTGCGCGGACAGATTGTTTTTTTAATTCGCTAACATTAACTTTCCTTTTTATTCGCTCATTTTCCAAACCGGTGCACTGCTGCTGTTCATTGCCATCATCACTGCTTTCTGATGCGTGTTGAAATACAAGCTTACCTGCATTACAACCATTCATGCCGCAATAGAATTTAACGTTATCCATAAACGATTCATTTTTCCTTTCTGGCTCAATCTGCATACATGAGTAATGGTACCAACCATTGCATTTATCGCAGCCAACCATGCTACGGTTTTCATCGTAAGGCTGATTGCAAACACAAAATAATTCAGATGCCATACTGTCATTTTCCCTTGGCTTACGATCCTCCACTGTCCTTGGATCTATTCCAGAAGTGTTTGGGGTATGTTTTAATTTACGTTTTCGTACACGTTTTCTGTTTGGCCCACATTTATCTGTAGTTCGTTCTTTTTGATTTGCTTCGCGGTTCTCGATGATTTTGCGTACTTTTCCCTTTAAATCGTACCTGTTTTGAGCCCAAATAATGGCGACTGTTTTCAAACCATTCTTGTTTCTCCTCACCCATCGCACATTATTTTTTAAAAGTCGTAGGCAATTACTTGGGAGAGTGTTGTCACTGAGATGACGAGAATCAGCACAAGTACCTATTACTTCTGCCACTTGATCGCACTTGTCGTCTGTAGAAAGCTGATGAAGTTGTCCGTGGGTTGTACGGATGTCCGGTTTCCCTCCACCATACTCAATGTGTGATCTTGTGTCAGTCGAAGTCGTCTGCAAAAAAATAACAAGGGCTGCATAAAATGGAATTTTACGTCGATTGTAATCTGTCTGTCTGTCTGTCTGTCTGTCTGTCTGTCTGTCTGTCTGTCTGTCTGTCTGTCTGTCTGTCTGTCTGTCTGT
>JAULKO010036683.1:0-11100 GCA_032356045.1 Mediaster aequalis | reverse complement strand
GGTCGGTGGTAGGCTTGCGACGCATCGCAGCTGCGTCCTGTTATACGAACCATTTCACAAACACATCGTAACTTACGACGTGTGGTCGGTGGTAGGCTTGCGACGCATCGCAGCTACGTCCTGTTATACGAACCATTTCACAAAACCCATCATAAGCACGGTGCATTGGAAGGGTATTTTTAGCACATCTAAATATACTCTAAACAGTAAACAGTTTATGGTTACCAGCAAAGAGTCATCAGATTTTCTCTCAAAAACTAGAAACGAACAAAAATGGCGTCGATGATATGCGATTTGACTAGAAAATAGCCCAATTTCACCCTCATTCAAAAAGATAAGAGTGCTGCTATAGAAACTATGACTTCAGCCAGCAAAACTCCAGTTTGGGTAAATTCATAGATCTTACCTCCTGTCCTCGTTGTCCATGTACTCCTTCAAATACTCCTCAAATTCACCCAAATCTTGACTGTTGATAAAATAAGAAATTTAAATATATTATGTCATACATTGTTTACTTATACTAAAACTTCCTGAGGGGTTAATCCGAGAAATGTTGGGTAGGTATTTTGTCAGCAATAAATATAAAATGTAAAATTTTTTTTTGGAGGAGAGGACAAACAAAACAATAGAAGAGAACTTCAGATGTCAAAATTAATGCGATTGTTTTTTTCAAAATGAAATGTGATACACTCGTCGTTTTAAAGCAGGGAGCATTTGAACTTACGCTGCTCTCTGTACAGCATGCAACACAGCATCCAAATCTCCACAGCGAAGACAGTAATAGATAATGGGCCAGACGGGCTGGCCATTCACTTCACCATCCTAGGGAAAAAAAAACACATGAGAAATATGCCCATAAAATCCCCAAGCAGTGGACTATGGGCATTAAACACCAATAGGAGTCAGGTTGGTGTTGTGGTGCTTTCATAGTCTCACCACACTGACCTGGGTTTAAATCCGACGAAGGTCAAATCATCGACTAGGTATTCAAATCCTGTGTGGTTTTTCTCAAGAATTTCTGAAAATGTAAACCATGGTTCTCTCGTAGCTGTTGACTGATATTATTTGATTTTGTTTCGACAATAATTTGACAAGAATTCTTGGATGCTGCCCTCAGCCCCCAGGTCAGTGACCTACGCGGTCCACATGACCCAGGGGTCCCTCTATTGTCTAGCATTGCACAGCATTCGCCCCAACACCAAAGTCTGGTGTCCAGGGTCCTGCTATACTACGAGCGCAAGGATTGGTATCATCACTGGGCAACGGACTACTTTTTTCACCAGAAACCACTGGTGATTTTGCTACAACATTTCCAAGACTCACTCAAAATGATTTCCAGGATTATTCCTAGCCGGGTCCATGATTACTCTGTGGGTTCCCCCTAACAATTCCAAGACCTTTCTAGAATAATTGGATAAATCTGTTCATCTGATTTTCCATTTTGGCAAAAACCAAACCCTTTTACAAAATACTAGTAATTTGTTTAGGCAAAAAAAAAAAAAAATCCTGATTCATGCAGCAATGATTTCAAACAGCACATTTTGTAAAAAAAACTTTTACACTATTATTTTCTATCATGTCGCACTGAAAATGTAAAATCACTGGCCCTACCCATGTATCATTGCTTGGTTTTCATGAATTATTCTTTAGACCAATAGCGTTGTTCATCACTCTCCCGTTATTCTGACGACATTTGTTCTCTATTCCACAACTGTCAACAAGTAATACCACATCGTGACATTTCCGGAGCAATTTTGAGACCAGTCCTGGATAATTCAATGACTTTTCACAGCTAATTCTGCGACATTTCTTTAACTCAATGCCTATTCCAAAATGAGCTTTGATGGCACGCTGTAACCCTGGATTGCAACCGACGTCACTCTTACCTCCAATCCGGGTATGGGATGAGGAAGCTTGACCTTCAAGAAGCCTTGGACTAGATGGTAGGTGCCGGGTATTCCACCCACCTGTGCCCGATGGAGATTCTCCCCGACAATCGTACCGATGTACTTCAAATAGCTGGGAGAGAAAGACCACAATCCAAATTCAAGAGACCTAGATTTTTGTTCTTGAGGGGGGCAAGGCCATTTTTCAGTTTTAAAAAGTAGCGTGTACCGATACCACTTTTACAATACAACATATGGGGGAAGTAAAAAACATTTGTATGGAGGTATTGTTAACTACAGAGAAAAAAAGGTTTTTTAAAAATTAAAATAAGAAATACAATTTGAAAATTCATTAGAAGAAAAAAATCCAAATGTTGAACAGCACGGGCGGGACATCTTTAAATAAATTCCAGACACTGATTGACGTAGTCTTTAGTCAAGGCGCGCGTGGCACCCCGGATACTTACGTTAAACACAAACAAAACCAGTGCGAGTGGCAACGCCACGAGTGCCTTTACTATCTCGTGGAGAAGGCTTATGTTTTTCTTTACATTTCTCTACCGATTTGGTAGAGAAATTCACATGCATAATACATTACATATTGTGGATATTGACCAATAAAAATGTAGAATTACTCGCATTTGTTTAAACCATGTGACGTCACACGTGCTCACGAAGAAAATGAGTTCGCTCGGATCGTGGGAACGCTGATATCTTTGAGAATGGATCGACACTTCCGCACGCACACGGAATGATGATGGCGAATCATCATGTTGCAGTTGTGCGTGTGCGTGCTGGGTGCTGAAATAAAGCGTGCGACGCGGCGGCATTTGAATTATTTTGTAACTGCCCCACTTGCTACAGCGCTAGCCTGCTATGCTACATACAAAGGTCATGGGAAGTTCCCCAGTGCCTTAAAATGAGCGAAGCACATAATGCATGATTCAGACAACTTGAATAAATGAATATCGATTAGCTCCACGAGATAGTAAAGGCGCTTGTGGCTTCCCACTCGCACTGGTCTTTTTTGTGTTACCAGCATCCGGGGTGCCACGCGCGCCTTGACTACGGGGAAAATGATTTCAGTTGTCTATTCCCGGTATTTTTTTTTATCCGCACATATGGAACAGAGGCCTCTCCCCTACATCCTTGTCGATATGCCATCTAATAGTCCCAGCAGGTTCAACATATTTTTCTTCTTATTCTCCTGGGCCTTAACAGGCATTTACCCTTTATTTATCCGTTATCCAACAGCAATATTCGTCGCAAGTTTCTTTGCATTTTGGTGGCAAACAAAGTTGATTTGTGCGAAATGAAAACTGTCGTGGGAGGTTTTTTTAGATATTGTGGGAGGTTTCGGGACTGCCACATATTAAATTTGTGCATGTAAGTTCAGGATGATTTTCTGACTAGTGATGCAAAATTTTGCTTTTGGCATCACATTCAAAGAAAAATTCATGCTTGTGTGACAGTTGGCTTCGATGTCCTTTTGGTTGGCCGCAATACCCCTTGACATTTTGCTCCAAAATGCCAGTGGCGGTGCCCTTTTTTCTTTATAGTGAACTGAAACTTACAGGCATCTTAAAGAAAGTATCAATGTACATGACTCTTGAATTTTGTGACAACGTTGCCATTTACTCACAATGATTTTAAAAAAAATTATTTATCACCAAGTTTACGTGGTCCTCAGCTGAGTGTTTGCATTACTTGTCAGCGCGCCTCGTCTGGCCGGCAGCACTACAAATGCAATCGGCCATGATGGCAATATGCAAATTTTCTCCTTTTGTTACGCAGGATCCTAATCCGGTTGGCAGCGGCGAGGGTCGGCTGGACGCAGTGCGCTGCACCGGGGCGTGCCGAGTAAAATCTTATTGCCTTCTGCCCTTAGTGAAATGCCAATTGTCAAGATTTACGAGCGAGATGTACATGTACCTGTTCTCGAGGTAGCTCCGAGCCTGTCGCACAAATGCCATCTGCATCTCTTGAGAGCTCCTGGCCTGCACCGTATCTTCTGTGGAGATCAGCGGCACTGACACCATATCCCTGACCATGGCCCACAGATCACTCACACGCTATCAAATAATCAGCATCATTTCAGCTTTTATTGACAATTATATTTCCATTTATAAAGTCAGGAATGCCAGTCGGTCTGAACTCGTAAGTAAAACTGGTCTCAAGCCCGAGACCAAGACGGATATTGGTCTCGAAACCTACAAGACTGTGTTTAATTGAACCAAGGTAATAAATACTAGAGTGAACATTTACTTTAACCCCCTCCAATCTAAATCCATCAAAATCCATACCCCTGTTTTGGAGGATTTTGGCGGATTCAGGATGCCTCCATATTGAACAAATCAGGGGGATTTTGATGGATTCAGGATTGTAAGCCCAGCAGAACAGTGCAGATGGTGGACTTTGATGGATTCAGGATCTCAACAGTCACTCCTTGGTCATGTTTGCTGATATCTGTTGATACATGCAGTATCTACCCTGTTGGATTCTGATTAGCCTTTAGTCAAGGCGCGCGCGTGGCACCCCGGATGCTGGCTTACGAAAAAAGACCAAAGGCCAAGCCACGAGCGCCTTTGTTATCTCGTGGAGAGGGTTTACGTTTTTCTATACTTTTCTCTACCGATTTGGTAGAGAAATTTCATGCATAATCCATTACATGTTGTGGATATTGACCAATAAAAATGTAGAATTACTTGCATCTGTTTTAGACTATGTGACGTCACACACGCTCACGAAGATAATGAGCAAAGCAAGATGGCGACTTGATGTGCATGATTCATACTACTTGAAGGAATAATTGTTAGCTCCACGAAATAGTACAGGCACTGGTCTTTTTCGTACGCCAGCATCCGGGTTGCCACACGCGCCTTGATTAGAGGCTAGATTCTGATGGACTCAGGACACCAGCTTTTTTCATTTCAAAATTGATGGATTTGGGCGGATTCAGAATATGTTTTAGTAAAAAATACCCAAGGGGTTAGGGTTAATGAACGTCAAATCACTACGGTTTGTCCCCCCAAAATTGTGGCATTCCAACGCCCTCATTGGCTAAAAAAATATGGCTTATTCTTGCAGGTCATGGAACCTCACACCGGTGAATGAAAGTTGGTAGTCAAAGGACTCACCTTGTCTTCAAACTGAAGGCTGATTTGCTCAAATAGGTGAATCAGGTTAGGACGTACACCTCCGTGGACAACCTTGTCATTATATATGTACACCTGCACAGAAAGCATAAATACATAACTGATATATCTTGGTTATTGCTTCACCCCCTCCCCCAAGACAAACAATTTTGGACACGTAGTATTTTGCTTCAAGAAATTTACAAGCCCTTTTTTGCAATACTCTTTTAAACTGGCTGATTGTATCTTTATATTTCCCCCCCAAACAGTGGGTAAAATGGTTACATAGGCTCAGAATGGTCAGAAGGGTATCGGTGGGCAAGACTTGGATGAGAGTGGACACCTTGTTTTTATTCAATCTTCCTGAGCGTAGATGGGTGGGATTGTTAATCCTAGTGGAAACATCCCTCCTGCTGAGTGGTAATTACAAAGGCTTGGATTGCAGCAAAGAGTATCCGTGTGCAACATTTGAATGGCAGTGGACAGGCAGTTTTTAAAATCCTTCCAAAGAGATGACAGGCAAATACGATGACAGACTCAGGACAAACTTTTACTTTTTGGCTTGGTGTTATAAAAGTCCTTAAAGAGGTTGAACGATTTTCGGCAAACACTCTATAAGGCAAGGTTATGAGTTTCAAGAAAATATGCAATTTCCTGAAGACAAAAAAATTCCAAACCACACTTTTGTATTAAAAATTATTTGCTTTTCACAGCCGTCCTCTGCTCTTATCATCCACTACACTTCAAATTTTTTGGATATGGATTTTGCATGAATACTCCGAAATCCTCCTTGGTAATGCTATGGTAAAGCAAGATAATCCTCCAAAATCCTTCACAGACTTTTGTGTGGTAAGCTGAGGGTAACTACCAAGGCCTTTAATACACAATGGTCCACTGCACTCCACATGAGCAGTGTATATAAACCCGTCACCCTACAGAACCCTCCAAAAAGCCCTGTCAGTACCCAGTCCTCCAAAAGCAGACAGCTGGAAGAAACTGAAGTGTTTTGAGGTGTGAAATGACTCTTCCGATGTGATCTCCATGTTGCCAATTTCATTCTGTCATTTGGTATTTTGAGCTAATTTTATCAACATGGGCCATTTAACACAAATTTTCTGCCAAGCGCTTGGACTGGTGGGTAGCGAAGCCTGATATAGGGAGTCAAATCTCAACTACAAGGGAAAGCTGGGGGTTTGAGAGCTGAACGAAGAGCCTGACCTGTCTGGCATAAGCCATCTCCACGCTGTCCATGGCGCTCCGGCCATCCATGCCGACTGTCTCGTTCAGCATGGACTCCGTGTCGGGGCCGATGTCGATCAAGTCTTCCCCTGAGCCGATTAGAGCATTTAAGATTCGCTGTCGCTGCTCCTGCCACTCTGACTGCATGGTCTCCCAGAAGCGTTTCTCCGTCTGCTGCAAGGTCTGAAGATTTTCAAAATGTTGGGAATATTTCTAAATAATCAGTTCCTCCAGAATTGAATATCTTCAAAAATATAATTTAAGCACCCTCTTTCATCCACTCCCCTCACCCCATGAAAAAGTCTGGTCAGAACTAAGCCTGCTGGGACCAATTTCATGGGGCTTCTATGTATACAAATTTGCTCAGCACAGAAAAGATTTGCTTAGCAAAAACAGGTTACCAGCCAAAGTGCTATGTGATGTATCTGCTTGTTACCGATTCTCAGCCGATTTTTGCTTAGCAAAATTTTCTGCTTTACAGCTTTATGAAACTGTCAGACCCTTGTCATTAGGACAATGACTCATTAAGTAGGAAATCTAAAGTCACACAATTTTAGCATGGAGTTGGATTTAAGAATATAAGACTTCTTTGCTTTCCCCACCATCACCAATAAGCATTGGGCCTCAGCGAAGGATGTCTCTATACCAGGGGCCAATGTATGGAGCTGCTAAGCACACACATTTGCTTAACGCTGAAGTTTCATTTTGTAACAGGTTACCGGCCAAACTGCCACATGATGTGTATCGCTATTGACTGGTTCTCAGCTGATTTTTGCTTAGCATGGAATCTTCTAAGCAATATTTTCTGCTTAACAGCTTCATGACATTGGGCCTAGTACACAACAATTATCAAACTGTTTGAGTGGGAAACGCCAAACACCAACGCACACTGCAAAGAACAACCCCATGCAATGCATTAGACTGAGACCGTATACGCCAACAAAACCTGGAAAGTTGTTCCAGGCTAAAGGCCGGTTCATACTTCACGCGAATGCGAATTTATGACGTCAACGACAAATTTTCGCACTGCGAATTTGCAAAAGTTGAACTCATTTCAACTTGTGCGAATCTTTGCCGCAAATGTTTCATGACGTCAAATTCGCTTCGCATTCGCATGAAGTACGAACCGGCCTTAACTTGACCAGCCTTAACTTGACTGCCCTTTGCTCACCATGGAGTTGGCAATTCAATCTGTATCTTTAACCCTGGGAAGATGTGGTCTTCGGCATTACACAGGTTTTAAGCTTGAAAGCAACGTTTTTGAGAGAGCTATGTGCGTTCGAATCCGCACTCGCCAGTCCACTTGTTCGCAAAGGATTGTGGGCAACAGGTCACAAGCAACTCCCCAGCTGTCAAAATTCAGTTCCATTCGCGAACTTTTAGCAGCGCCCTCCAACGGTTGCATCTCGCACATTCGACAAGATTAATTTATGTCAGTTCGGGTTATATACTACGGTGGCTTTGTGAATACACAAAATATAATTACTAGTAACAAGATAGAAATACAAAGAAAATAGAAATGTTGGCAAGTTCATTGGATTGTTTGTGTCTTTACGAGGCCACCGTAGTACAACCCGAACTGACAAATTAAACTTATCATCAAACAAACCACAAGGGAAACTGACTAGATAATTTTAATCAATTTTCAGTGTGAACAAAGAAAACTGGCAGGAGCGGGATTCGAACCTGCGACCTCCGGAATACCGTACCGGTGCTCTACCAACTGAGGTATCTTGCCCTATGTTGGCGGTCTCCCAATTTGTCAGTATCTTTGTTCAGGGGCTGCTAGTCAGAAGTCATAAATCCACAATGCCGTGTAGCCAGGGATCACACCCCAACTTTACGATACAACCTAGAAAACAGCATTGTGGAAATCACTCAAAGAGGATACAACTTTGTATTTACAATATCATCAAGCAAACCACAAGGAAAACTGACTAAGTAATTTGACTAAATTTTCATAAAATAAATTAATCTTGTCGAATGTCCGAGATGCAACCGTTAGAGGGTGCTGCTAAAAGTTTGCGAATGGAACTGAATTTGGACAGCTGGGGAGTTGCGTGTGACCTGTTGCCCACAATCCTTCGTGACCAAGTGGACTGGTGAGTGCGGATTCGAACGTACATAGCTCTCTCAAAAACGTAACTTTAAAGCTTAAAATTTGAAGGTGTAATGCTGGTGACCACATCTTCCCAGGGTCAGAGATAGACCGACTCCATGGTGACTAAATAGCAGTATTCTTAGTCCAAAACCCTGCAAAACAACTTTTTCCAGTTTTGACTATCATAAGTTTTGGGACTCCCATACAGGGAGTCCCAAATATTCGGACTAGCAATGGACATGTAGAAAACGTAGATCGGATTTCAGCTCATGGGGTCAGAGGCGAGTTCGAATGAGCAAGTGCAGGTCAGAAGCAAGATACACTATGGGATTTTAAAATGCTACATCAATTCATACCTTTTCTTCATGAAAAAAGCACTGACCTGTCAACATTTCTTCTGAAAAAGTGTTTAAATTGTTGAGAAAACAATAGCAAACATGGGCATGTTAGTTCAACAATCTTTTGCAGCACAAGTTCTCGATTTTATATTTAAAACAGTATGTTAATAACCAACCCAGTCACCCATTGGTTGTACAGAGTGCACAATACCAGGTGTTTAGTAATTAATTACATGAAGTATGCAGCTCCTCTAGTACAGCAAAGCCAGAGAATTACAACCCAGAAAAATGGGGTTGAGGCATTGATAATGTTTATTGCTACAATTTAAACTGGCCTTTGCACAGAAGTACCCATGTAAACTCTTCCTACTAGAACTCAAGACATCACACTGTGAAACCCTTGGATGTGATTTTCTATTCAAAATGGAAAGGATTAGGTGGATGAGATTTTAACAAAGGGCATCCAAAATCACATCCTGTTCTATTCAGGATTACATGTGAAGCCTGCAAACTATTGTCCCACCATGACAAAGAGTACATTGTCACTTCTGGGTTCAACAGCTCAAACCCCTTTGTAATTCCGGTCTCGGGATGTGATTTTGGACGTCCTTGTTAAAATCACATCCACCTAATCCTTCTTTCCCTTTTGAATAGAAAATCACAACCAAGGGTTTCACAGCTTCAAAAGGATTCACTTGCCTTCATCTGCAGTTCTGAAACATTCCAGACCTAAATGTAGCTCTGCTGAGCAGAACACATGATGCTTTACAAGAAAGCCAAACTCATAGTGAACTGTGTTTGTTATGCATGTGTGCACTTTGTGAACAATGCTGTGGTCAAAATGTAAATTTAAAAACATTTTTGGTTCACACTCTTCAACTTCAAAAGCCAATCACATAGAAACGGACTCGGCCACCGATTCATTTTCATACAGTGGGTCTCAAAAATATGGTGCCGTGCCATCTTGTAAACTCGGTGCTGTGGAGTCAGATTGGAGTACTCCAAACAGATTCATCAATGATTTGATATTTTTTGAGTGGGAAGAGGTAAGAGAGAGGTAGGGGACGGCGGGCTTACATTCTTTTTGGTTTCTTGGATGACGGCAAGCACAGCATTCTCTCTCTCATTTCTCAGGAAACTCTGCATGAGGGAAACAGAATTGACAGTACCGTTAACACGCTAAATCTTTGGCACATTTCACACCATTCACGTCACATACTGACAAGTGAAATTAATAAGTGGCAGTTGTGGTAACAAAATTTTGATTATAGATTTGATTTCTTAAACTTGGCCTAGTAAGATCCTAACAATATTCAACTAAACAAATATGCACGTTATCCAACAGGTTACCTGTTCAGTATTGGCGCATGGGTTACAATCACCCTAAAATGCAAATTATCATCGAGGAAAAAAAAATCAAACAATGTCGGGCCAAGAATTTCAGAGGACACAGCATCTGTTGCCCGGCCTGGACATTCTCATATTGAAAGAACCCTTCTTAAAATGACTTCGCTAATCCAAGAACTCAATTTCAGACCTGCAAATCAATTCAACATCAAATTAACTCCAACCCCCTTCAGGTTTTTTTTATAGGCACCCTGCTAAATCCAACAGAATCCCACAGCTAGAACAAAAGGTCTTTTGTTCACTGCTCAGATCAACAAAATCCAACAGAAAGTGCCCACTGTTGGATATCATTGGATTTAGCATGATTAGGGTTAACCCTAAACCCTTGGTATTGTTGCTAGGAACCTCCTGAATCCACCAAAATCCACCATTTGTTATGGAAGAATCAAGGGACTTCAAGTCCCATGTAGGTAATCGTGGCTGGGTTCTTTAGTCCTGAATCCACCAAAATCAAGCAAAACCAGGTGATTGATTTTGATGGATCTGGGTGGGAAAGGGTTAATCCTTTATAAGTTGTTTCACTGTACCTGGATGTCAGTGTCAGCGATGGGTTCCAGTGGCTCAAACGTCTTGGTAGCACTCAACGTCTCCAGTCTCTGCGAGATTCTAGGAACGTCCAACCCCTTGGAGCCAAGAAGAATTGACCTATACGATAATAACAAATGAAACCATCAATTGAAACTGGTTAACGGGGTTTTTTTCTCATACAAAATCAACCACACAAAGACATTTCAACTTGGGTGCAGTTCTGGACTGAAAATCTGCAGGCTGTGATTTACATGTATTCTTTAGAAGGAATGCTAGTTTGTGCGAGAATGCTAGCTTGTGCATGAGAATGAGAGAATGGCTTCAAATACCCGAGTCTCACGCAGATTTTTATTCGTATTTTCTTCTCTCCTTTTTAATTTTTTAAAGAATATTTAAAGAGCAAGGCAAACGGAATTGGATTTTTCCACTTTCTTGACTTTTCTTATAGTTTATATATCCTTCTTACA
>JAULKO010036682.1:0-23816 GCA_032356045.1 Mediaster aequalis | reverse complement strand
ATTGTATATACCCTAATCTACATAAAACTACAAAATGACGCAGATTTCTCTCAGCAATCCACATCCTCTTTAACAAACAGCCGATCTACTGATCGACTGCATGGCAACTTAGCAGCCAAACAATCACCCAGTGCCCTCAATGACATAAAAGCTCGTTTGGTTGTTAAACTTGAAGCTTGTGTGGTTGCAAGATGATTTAAGACTATCAACACAACATTCTTCAAACCATATATTCTGTATCTTGCTTCTCTTTGATGTTCGGGATCGTCTCAAGTAATCACCACGCACCGTTCTCTGCCAACTGATTGTTTATCTTTTGTTTAAACAACTGACATTTGGACCTTGTCCTACTGTACTATATATCTGAACAGCAACAATGACAACTTCACTTTTTGTTTCGTTCATCTATATCAAGCGGTGATATTTTAACAAAAAAATATAATGAAACATAAAGTGACAATCACCATTTGGTAATTTCAGATGTGATTGTGGAGCTATTTTTCCTTTGAAATTGATGATACATCATAATACAAAAGAATGTCAAAAGACATACCGTGTCCCAGGGACGTTTGTTACCTTCAAAGCCATTTCATGCGCATTGGGAATCCTAAGTTTATTAGCTACTAGGGGTGTATGGCAGATGGTGAAGGGAAGTTGATGGAAGACGATATCGTTATAGATAACAACACTTAAAAGTTTTGTTTTTATTAATTATTTCAATAGTATTTTAAATATTGATTCGGAAAGGCATCAGTTGCCGTCGATGTCAGCATTATGATTGTCTAAACTACAAGCCTACAATCTTCTTTGTTATTCATAATTTTGTCAAACTGAAATGGTCGTTTTGTCAAATACCAAGTGTTTTATGCCTGCTCCTGATCCCTTACAAGGAACAGGTGCAATTGTTGAAGCCATTAGGATTGAATCGAATTAACGAAGTGCACCTGTAAGTTTCTCTCTAGTTATTGTCAGTTCGTATTATTGACCGATTGAACTGTGACATTTTGTTCTCGATATAATTTCTAGATGACACAGGTGTCAATGCAGTTGCCATTGCTGTGGTTACAAGTGTCATGGCTACATTGCTTGTTGTAGCCGCTATGATGTGCATTGTGAGATTCAAAATGATTCATGTGGTGCAGGGAGTGTCACATGTCCATGCAGACGACTCATCTGTCCATATGGTAAGCTGAAACACCACGAAAACTGAACATTATGTTTAAATCAAAATGATATTGACATATTTTCAACGACATTTCTGTAAATTGATCAATCACAATCTTGATATTTGTTTGAATTAGTTCGAATTTGTTAACTTAAACAATATTTTCAAAAATAATTGCAAAGGAACGAGGAAAGAAACCGATGAATACAAAACACAGACACATTTTCGATATTTGGTTACGTTCATCCTGGCTACGTAAACAAATAAGAATTCATCGATTTTTTGGGGGGAAATGCCCAGCAAATATTCATCCTTCAACAAGCTGCTGATTATCGAAGTCATAAAGGCTCAGGGGGATGGCTGCAGACCCTCTTCCCTTCATGTCTTCTTAGCTGGCAGCGCTTTTCCCTGTAATATTAGTTCATGCGTACAAAAAGGTTACGGAAGAAGAATAATACAACTCCAATTCATACCCAATCATGTTTGGGGACGTTTTACGATAATGAGTTCGGTCACCGGGACAAACACGACCACATTGTTTGTAATAGAGTCACGGCCCTGATGAGCTGCGCATACACAAAACTGGTTATTTTCAAAACCCATTTTGCATGAGATTCCGAATATTAAAAGGCATGATCTACTTCTACTTTCCATTCGCAGAAAGTATCCTCGCATGACGAAGAAAGTGCGCTGGAAGACAAGTCAGAGTGTACAAATACATCAAAAGTTACACGCAAATATGAGGACAGAATTGCACAGCAGATTGACCAAAAAGGTGACGTCGTTCCGCACGCTACACACAAATATGAAGACAGAATCACTACAAAAGGGAACGCACCCATCATTCCTGGCGAGGATGACCTCCCACCTTGGGCTGAGAGATGGGCGGTTCCTTGGAGCGACCTCGATATTGAAGAGCGTGTACTTGGGAGGGGGAACTTTGGTGAGGTACGATCAGGCGCTTTAAAGATAGACGGAAAAATGACAAGGGCCGCAATCAAGATGCTTAAGGGTAACTATATGTATAATGCTACATCTTTTTGTTTCTTTTTTGTTTTTGTTTTACTTACTTTAATGCTAAATTTTGTTTTCAATAATGAAAATGTTCATACTGGACCGTATACCAAATACAACAAAATTATGGTATAATTGGAAATACACAACTGTGTGGTCTTAATACATAAAAACGTTGTTTTTGGGGTATCCCAGTTAATAAATAAGTAAATGGCATTGAAAGGGTTAAAGGTGCAACAGGGATATCGTTGTCTGTTTGGATGAGCTCCAAGTGCTGCACAGAGCAATTATGTCATGTCTGAAATTAAGATGAGTGTCATTACCAGGTTCATAGTCTATATTTTCTGTGTGTTTAGATCATGCATCCGCCAATCAACGAAATGATTTCCTAGATGAATTACGGACAATGTCTTGCATCGGCCACCATCCCAATATCGTTTTGTTGCTTAGCGCGTTTCAGCATCAAGGTACATGTAAATGCAACTCATGGCGACTTATTATTTAACTACATGTATTTGAGAAAACAACACTTGGTAATTTCAACGGAAAGAGTACCATTCGGAGCTACATCAGCTAATCAAACACATACAACCACACCTTAAACGAATAGGCGTCTTATAAAAATAAGTTATATTAAAGGAAGAATATTAAAGATATCGTCGATAATATGGAAACAAGTTCCAATGCAAGTAAAAGTCATCTTCAAATATATGAATGAATACATTTCTTAATACCATAATTTGACGTCGGAGCTATTTAGCTATTTTAATTGATTTTGATGGATAACCCAACATTGGTATAGATGATTGAGAGCTCCGTTGCTTCTTGTTAGATGTACTGTACGTTGCCTTGGAGTATCTTCCCCATGGTGACCTGCGCAGCTACCTGAGGACGGTTCGCTCACAGTCGGACTCAGATGAGGATGCCTTGTCTTCGGAGCAGCTGGTCAAGTTTGCTCTGGGTGTTGCCAAGGGAATGGATCATCTTGCCAAAGCAGGGGTAAGTAAATCAGCAATAACGATTTGCAATTTTGAATTCCTCGACTTTTTATTAATTGTTGTTTCTGTATTCTGAAGGTGATTCACCGAGATTTAGCGGCACGGAACATCCTGCTCGGAGATGGATTGATCGCAAAAGTTTCTGATTTTGGACTGTCCCGAGGGGATGACATCTACGTCCAGACTTCGCAGGTATTATTGTCTACTAGCAACATTTTGAAATTGTTCCACTAGTTTAAGCGGTCAATATTGGTTTAAGCCTGCCTCTTATGTTCGCAACGCTGTGTTACGGTAATCATATTTTACAACCGCATGGCAAACTATTTATTCAAGTACATGCATTCTGTCAACAGACTCTACCCTCAGACGATGGCAGTTGTTTTGAGATGATGCGAATTTAATCATATTTTTTTCCCAACCTGACAGGTGTTGCGGTTAATCTATCTGTCCTAGTGTAGGTAGACATGGGTCAAGTTCCCCCAAGTACTCTAGGTAATCAGAAGGCATTGAGCATGAAGTGCTAAACTATTGGACCTGGCGGGCAACAACTTTGTACAAATTAAACCCAATTATGTTGATACTATTTGTTTTTATTTATTTCATTTATAACATCCGATTTATTATCGGAAACTTGAAAAGTGTGTTTGCTCAGATTGCACAGATTGCTCTTCGAGATCACAGTTTTTAATGGATAAAAGTAAAAAGCCCGGAAAGGAACTCTAACCCAATCAAAAAGGTACCCGTGGTGGGAATCACACTGGGGTTACAAAGCTTGGCAAGAGCGAGAGGAAAATCATAGTCCTTAAAGGACTTAATCAGAATAACATATGTGTTGTAACATAATCTATTGACATTGTCTTGTTGACAGAGACGTGTCCCTATTCGATGGTTGGCTATTGAGTCAGTGATGTTTAAGCAGTACACAACCAAGAGTGATGTGTAAGTAAGAACCGCAATTAGTGTATTGTACTGATTGTTTTGATTCATGCATACAGAGATACGTGCAGTATACTTTATTTTAGAGCAGTACACTTCGATTTTTGTTTCATGTCAGGTGGTCGTTTGGCATTCTGCTGTGGGAAATAGCATCAATTGGTAAGAATGATTCCTTTCCCCCATTTAGTGAGAAGCACTGTGAATAGTTGTACATTTGTTCAGCTATGATCATTTTTTCCCTGCGAATACAAATACATCTACTTCTGGCTCGGTCAAATACATATCATATGGACACAATATCTGAGCAGAAGTCGTACCTTCTGCCCTGGAACAAGTGAAAGGAATACTTTTCAGACTATATTTCCTGACCTGTGAGGGCGCAGTTCCTGTAAATACTTGGCACTCACAGTTAGTCTGTGCAAATGCTGTTTCAACATTTAAATTAATCAACAGTCGCAAACAATTTTGAAGAGTGACACTAAGGATAACAAGAATTCTGACAGTTTATGTTTATAGCAGCTATAATTGTGAAGCTTTTGTCAACAGTAATAGCAGTTTGAAATTTGAGTATGTGTTTATTTCAAGTGAAATTTAAATAAGCATACAAATCATGAAAACCGTTAGATACGTAGATAAACATTACGGATCGAAACAAATAATCCATTATGGTTCTTTTGATATATTGTAATCAGAAAAAAACCTATCCAAGCACGCGTACATGACACAAAACATCAGGATTCTGATTCAATTTTATTTCATTTTTGTCAAGGGGGAACACCATACCCATCGATCAATAGTGAGTCGCTGGCTCTTCAGCTGGAGAGGGGATACCGTATGCCAAAACCAAGCAACTGTGACTACCAAATGTAAGACATGATGCAACTGTTTTTCTTTCTAGTTCAAAACACCCCAGTGTTTGAGTACTCGAAAGATAACCCGAAAACGACAAACTTTGACTGTTTTGATTCAGTCTTGTTTCACGTTACCTCGATGCATGAGTGCCGAAAGGAGAAGCTTACGAAGAAAACAACCTGATTGATTCTTCCAAATTGTTGTTTCCAGGTACACTCTAATGCGTGAATGCTGGAATGAGTATCCGAAGCAGAGACCATCCTTCACTGACCTGGTTTCTATCATGAGTGACATAGATGATAATCAGATTAAACACGTAAGTATAACTGCGGTGTCTTTTGACGTCTTTCCATCACAAATGCCGGAAATTAGGAAATGTTGGGAAAAAACTCACAATTTTATGCACACCAACAATGCTGCCGTGTATCTTGAAAACAAATGCATTTACCGCATTGCTGCAGCCCGGATGTTTAGAAAGGGCGCGAGGAATCGCTGTTTTCTGAACTTTGAAGCGCCTTTGGAAATAAGTATGTACACCGTATTATACACCAGCGTTCTCGTATTCATTATTGTTGCCGAGCAACGCGTCCCGTACATTGCACAACAGAATGAAAATGACAGGGGCAATCCCTATAGGGGCAGCCAAATAAAAACTCAGGTTAACCCTCATTTTGAAATGAATGCAATTTGTATGATTTTATTGCGAAACAAACAAAAGTAACAGATTGCTGCCAACTGCTTACCCACTGGAATGATATGTAAAACATACATGATGAAACTTAGGAAAATCTGACGATGGTTGCAAACCCAGCGGAAACACAAACTGTACACATTATGCACACTAAAAGCAGTCCTTTGAATTCGTCAAAGAGTCTCACTAACATTTGTATATACCTGTGGGATGCCTTTCCACTTTGAACTTAGTCGTTCGTTGAATTATACGGTGTCACTCGTTGCAAATGTATTTTTGAGTGTGCCGAGATTCGAATGAAAAACCGATGGAATTGAAAACTCCCCTCTGAAAAAAAAAATATCTCACTTCTATGTCTATCTTCGTACCTCGCAGACCTATATGTCGGTGGATCGAGTCCAATATGTGAATTTGAGCGCCATTCACACGGAGATTGATGACAACTGATGAAGCAACATGCAATGTTTTGACGACTTCAAGACAACTTTACTTCAATTAATGCAAGACCGACAAGAGGGAAAAGGGCGTAACAACCGATCTAATATCTTTCTATAGCAGTCATGTGGGCTGCCGAACATCATGTCGCGTTTTCTCCTTTAAAAAGGTGGTTGTTCACGTTCTTCGAAGCATTTTGTTTTTATATTTGCGTGTTGGGGTTGGCTTATGTGATTTAGTGAAAGATGGTTACATTATCTTTGAGGTAAAACAAAATCGTACTCAGTATTGCATACCGTAATGTTTAGGTCTTTTGTAAATGTATAAAACAGGACAATGGCGTTTCCAGTTGGATTTGGTGATAGGGTGAGGTGGGTTGAAAAACAATGTCCCCCTCCCCTCCCTAAAGCCGATAAGAGGGAAAATACTGCAACAACCAATCTAACATGGACGTAAATCCCGGGGGATTGGGGTATATATACCCCACTTTTTGGCCGGGGGTGGCCCATAGAATTACCCACACTCCAGATTTTCCTGTACCATGAACAAAATAGGCGGATTTTGAGACACAATTCGCAAAACATAAAAGCATGTGATAACTCATTTGTATCGTTTGCTGTGCGACCATGTATACAGCTGCATATGTGTATTATGGTATACGTTTTTGAAGAGCGCCCTGATTGTGATAATTCCCACCACCTTTGGTCGTGATTTTTTTTTTTGAAAAATGTTGATCATCCCCCTACTTTTGGACATGAATTTACGCCACTGCAATCTAATATCTTTATATGGCAGCCGTGTGGTGTCCCATTAAACCTGATTTATTGTTTTGTTTTGCCATTTTATAGGGTATTTTGGTGGCTGTATGGTTTTTATGATAATGAATTTCCATATTCATGAGCAAAACTGTGATGTCATTCCGGGCAGGGAACATTCATAATACACTGATTTCTGAACAAACAATTGCTGCAATTTTTATATTTCGATGTCCTAAATGTCTTTTTCTTTGGAGATTCGTTGTGCAAGAACATGGCAGTAAGACAGTTAGCAATCCCTTATCAATGAGCACATTTTTGGTTCACAATTTGTACAAACAAACCTATAAAGTGAACAGAGTCTTCCCTGAATTACATCACCTGCCAGCAACATCGCCCTCGGTTGTCTGAAAATGCATTAACAATATTAAATGTTTGAAAAAGTGCATTTTTCAAATACAATTAACCAAATGGATGTCAGATAGTTTTCATACATTTAAGAGGGGTAAAAAGTTGCAAACAAATTGTATCGAAGGAAACTTCATCGCATAGACCCTTTAAATTAAGCCTGCTCCGTTTCTGCTCCAAACTCACCTTTGAACTGTTATCAATCAATGTAGCTTGACATGAACACCTCACCATTGTAAGAACGTTTACTCAACGGAATTTGTCTACTTGTGGTAATACATAAATTGTGCAAGGTCCAAAGATTATGCTCAAGACGCGTACGTATACAGCATGTGTAATTTCTGCTGGCAAAGTAAACAAATACTACCTTTCAGTGCATACGATGGGCATGAAAGGCATTTTTTTCTTTCTTTCTTAGAAGTGTATATGAAATTCATTCCAAAATGGCAACCCAATTGCAAAATCATGAGGTATCCATATTACAAACCTACAATAACTCATTGCAACCATTACATTTGAACCGTTTCAATCATTAAACATTCGGTGGGTTTGCAGGCATTTTCTACCCAAAACATAGAGCAGTGATGTTGTTTTGCACGGATTTTTGTCCTGCTGTCTAGGTATAGCTCTAAAATGTGTCTGATACCCAAAGGGGAAATGTCAACGCAGCGTTTTGTTTTGCTCGGTATGAGTGGATATTCAGCGGAGACTCTTTTAAATGAAATTATGAAACTAAAAACGTCCTTTCCGAAAACATAATACATAGATGGATCAAGAAGTGCGTGTTCGGGCGGGTCGGAACACAACACCCCGGCTCTGTGATTTTTCCCTTTCTCTGGTAAAACAATTATGTCGGGTCCGACCCCGCCACCCATCCCGCACGCAGTTGGTTTGAATTTGCAGGTACACAACTATTAAATCATCTGGCCCAACACAATCCCTATTTTTTTTCTTCGATTTATTGGGTAAAACAATCTAATTTTCTCAGACCTGACCCCCTTGCAAACAATCGGATCCACCCGTGTAATATTTAGATACTAATGAAAATTGAGTTACCATGAACGTGTTTACACAATTTATACACTTTTAACACTTGAAATGTATTTTTAGTATTGTGAATAGAAATTTTCAACAGTTTTCCTATAAGAAAAAGTACTTTGTCGATTCATCACAAAGAAATTCAGAGTGATGCGATCGAAACGAGTTTAACGGTTTTTCTAGATATTACTATCAATTTATTTTAACTTCACGTGGGTCAATTGTTTTATGTTAAGAAATGCATACATCCAAAATGAACCCAGGTTAACAAATCTAGTCAAGAAACATACGAAATGTATGACGTAGACCTGGATATTTAAATATAAACACGCATTTTGTTTGTAAGACATTTGTATGGACTCCCAATATATCCCCCAAATTTCAACCAAAATCGTCATTGGGAAGATTGCATGGATGCGCAATGCATATCGGCAGGCGCACAAAACAAAAAAAACACCAAAAGTAAGTGTCCAATCGTGCAATACTTGTGAACATTTTCTGTGCCAGGATCCTACACAGAATCCAAATATTTGCATCAACCCAGTGTGTGCACAAGTCAATTAAGTGAGCAATAGTTGTGTGTGACTGTACACCGTTAATGTTGGAGTATGTAGCTGCTCAAGCCCCACATACTGAATACACTGTGCAGTGTAAACGATATTTTATATGCAGCTGCCAAATGCTTCACCAGATTATTTGGTAATTCCTCGAATATAAAGTATAAAGTATATATTATCAAATTATTTATTTTGATAAAAATGTCTTTCAGTAATTGACCTCTTACTCTTTACCTGAGGCTGTTGATCATGTATGGACATTTTACTGACCCCATACTTGAACAAACAGTTATAACCTCATGTTCAATCAATGTTACCACTCTAACGGAGTTAAGTTGACGTATAGTGGAACTTTCCTCGCTTTCACCTCTGTACCAGAGTTAGAATCGCTCCCGTGACCGACGTGTGGATCGGATTTTCAGTCCTCACCTGATTTCGTGTCACTCATTTTAATTTGCGGTATCACTTCCAAATATAAAACTGAAAATTCAACTCCTCTGCCAAACGTTACTTTGAAATGCCAAACAGTACAGGAAAATATACATAGCTCATGTAAATAGCTCACCTGATTTCGTGTCACTCATTTTAATTTGCGGTATCACTTCCAAATATAAAACTGAAAATTCAACTCCTCTGCCAAACGTTACTTTGAAATGCCAAACAGTACAGGAAAATATACATAGCTCATGTAAATAGCTCTACCGTTGCATGTCGTGCTAATGTCTTCATCTAAAGGTTTTATTTTTATTTTATTTTTAATTTTATTTGCTAATCAATGTGACTCAATGGGGATATTTTCGTCCATTGTAATCTTGCAGCAATTAAGGCTAGTTCGTACTGCACGCGAATGCGAACATTTCATGACGTCATCAATACGAATTCGCTTCGCTGTCAAATTCGCGTGAAGTATGAACCGGCCTTTATTCTGTACGTTATTATAGGTTTCCCCGGCCAATTTCGCAAGTTGTTCATTCGATTAGACATGATTTGCATTCGATTCCGTTACAGTTTCATCAATTAAATGCATGTGCAGAACATTTCGTTTATGTGCATTCGGATTAATTTATACAAATTCTTTATAGCGCCCAGAAGGCGAATCTAGAATAATAACCATTCTATTTCACTTCATTGTAATGACCTTTCTTCACTTCACTGAATGCACAACTTGAGAAATTGGTAGGGGAAAAACTATACTTTATTAGTTTGTAGCGTACATACAAATAGTGTACGACAAAATGTTGTATACATGATTAAACTTCATGTATTGTGTTTAAATTGACCAGTGCATGCTCACGTTTGCAATCAGGTCGTTATGGTACATGTTAAAAAGCTAAACTAAAAACACAATACGAACAGCATTTCCTCGACGCATACTGATGACAGGTGGAATAATGATCAATTCCACACTCCACAGTTCAGTGTTTGCCAAACTAAATACAAAACAAGCAATTGCTAAATTACAGTGAGAACAGTTTGTTCTTGAACAGAAAGTTGTTTTAACAAAAATATATTAGCCAAACAAAAACAACCACCCGCGGTTTACGGACAGTATGACATACATAATCAATTACTCTGAATGTACACACATATCTAATATCTGAATTAAATGCATTAGCTTTTTTCACACATTTATCTCTTCAATATGCCATTGTATAGACAAGTATTCATTAGCTCATCATACTCTCCTCAGCGCAGCTTCTAATCAGACAGAATTGCAATTACCGCAAACAACTGTTTTAGTGTATTCTAGTCCCTTAACAAGCGATGAAAAAAACAAAAACAAATTAATCAGTTTGATGTTTGGAAGTAAGATCCGTCTAAATTCCTAATTGCCAAAATTTACTTACAAAAGGCTTTCACCTCAGTGAACGGCCTCCTTTCTGTTTCGACAAAAAACTGTTTATCGCGGGAGAGATTTCCGTCAAGGACTGTCAGAAATGACTGAGGTATGGTTCCATGAAGCAAATAAAGCGTCTTTAGGTGGTGCCATAACCTACCCCCGCCTTTTTCCATATTGTCTTTGACTTTACGAAACCCATTATTGGTAACTTTATAAAGAGACAACCTCAGGTCAGTCAGTTCTTTGCATGAATACCCCAGAGAGCTGGTTATTTTGTCGAACGCGTCGTCGTCAAACTGCGTATTCAACCGGAGATCAAGCTTCTTCAACTTCGAAAGCTTGTCTAGCTGAAGGGCTAATTCGCACAGACATGTTGAACTGAGAATTGTCCCTACAAGAACGAGACTCTCCAGATTGTTCAGGCCAGGGAGACATTTAACTAACTCTCCCGCTGGACTTGATGAGTGGCATTCACCAGACTGTGACTCCAGGAGCTCCTGCAGGCCCGATGAGTATATGGTGTGAAGGACACTCATGTCTGACTGGTCAGGAGGAAACAAAGGCATGTCTTTTTCGTTTGACTTTATCCGTTCACGCAGCTGTTTCAATGTATCAGATTCCTCGTTGCTTAATTGTTTTTCAGATGCCTGCATGGTGGTGTCTTTCAAGACGCCTGGGATGAAATACTGAACGTACTCCCGAAGCTCGGCCCAATCATGTTTCCCAATTCGAAACAACTCAATAGACTTTGAATTGAACCCTTTCTGTTGACTTTTATTTCCTAACAGATACGAAAGAGTGCGAATCGTGTGACCTGAAATTCCTGACAGACAACATATCTTACTCCCAAGCAGCCGAAGTTGCTTGTTCAAAGGAGCTCCACATTTTCCTTCATAGTTCAGGAAGAGAACTAACGTGACCATTGCGAGCCACTCAAAGGATTCATTTTTTTCAGTTTCTTTCATGATACGGTCAACTAAATTGTCGACGATTAAACAAACAATTTGACTATATCGGCTGGCAAATGCAAACATATTGGCTAACCTGTCAAATGCAAACATATTGGCTAACCTGTCAATATTTTCTTTTACGACAATTTCATGATGTTTTACCTCCTCACTTGGATCGTGTTCTACGGTGTAAGCCATGTAAATACCCATACAAAAATCCTGAAGTATATCAAGGCAAAAATGAACTCCAACATTCACCTCTTCTCGGATAAGTCCAATCTTAATTCCCACATCCATTACTGACTGCCCGTTATCAGAAGAATTCAGAATATCTGATTTAGATATGACCATTGGATCCCCATGAAGATCAGACATTTTAGACAGAGCTACTGTGCCTAACTCTGCCAAATTTCGAAGTTGGTTTCTTGATAGACTGATTGCCTGGCCGGAGTCAATTGTGTAAGTGGGACTTTCGGTATTACAGCCCCCTGTTTTGTCACTGCTTCTGTGGAACAAACAAGTCACCAGCCACGTGAACAAATCGCCCATGGTAGGCTCATGAAGAAAAGCTTCCCCGTTAGTCCAGGTGAACAACTGACAGAGAGCCGTGATGTTTACTGGAAGACTGGCAACATTTGGCGGTAGAATGCATGAATTTAGATAATTGTGGATGCTTGGATGAGGTTTTTGGCCTTCAATGTTTGAGAACATGTGCGTTTCTTCAGTGACAGTGTCACTTTGTCTATTTCCAGTGTTATGTCGATCGAGTGAAGCGTAATAGTGATCAAGAGCCCTATCAATATAC
Source organism: Mediaster aequalis (assembly GCA_032356045.1). Classification (NCBI taxonomy): domain Eukaryota; kingdom Metazoa; phylum Echinodermata; class Asteroidea; order Valvatida; family Goniasteridae; genus Mediaster; species Mediaster aequalis. The sequence continues at coordinate 11,372 of JAULKO010036682.1, read as the reverse complement.
CTTTTTGCATTTTCTGTCGTAAAACCATTGACCGTAATATGGCGTAAGCTATACTGCTTGCATATTTCTTCCTTCGTCTGCGCATGGCTTGTAGTCATTACTATTTGACACTCGGAAAGACCTTGATTTGTAACGATGTTCATCACATCGTCTATGTCGTGTTTGTCATTACATCCATCAACAAGAATGACAACTTCATCGGGGTGGTCCGAGCAGTAATCGTTGATCGAATCTCCCCATAGTTGCGAGTCTTCTTGAAACATGCATTGGACGACTGCTTTTCCAAAATTGCCAGCTTTAGTGAGACTCCCCGCTGTCAAATAAATGACCATCTTTTTCTCAGCAAACAATCCTCTCTTCTCGCACCAATCATATGACATTTTGTACAGGAGGGTAGTTTTACCACAACCTAATCTACCTTCAATAAGAACATGCTTACCGGACAATTGTGAAATACCATCATCAAAAAATGTTATGTCCGAGTCTAATTTGTATCTTACTTTACAGCCTGCAATAAACACATTGACAAATAATTCTAGTGGTGTGTATACATCATCGATCGGTGCGTAGTCTTCATCCCCTGTCACCCACGGTGTTATGGGAAGTCTGCTCATATTATCCTTCACAAACTTCCTGACTTGCTCAGCACACTCCGTCACGCTGAATTCCCGGACGGGCTCTGTTCAATGAATGGAAACAAATAGACTTTACATTTTTTTTCCTACTTAATGTCTTTCCTTGTAGACCGGAAGACACACTTCGAAGAGCGGGAGGTCGTTGAGGACTTCTGATGAGATTTCCACATGTCGATTTAACAAAATGCATGATTAGCGTATTACAGCACGAGCTTAATTAGAGGCTACTTTCTTTTGTCGGTTTTTCTAGTAAAAGGAATGAGGAAATTCCAGCCACGCAGCTTTCGCCATTGGCCGTAGTTTGAACCGGTCGTAATGTCCAAAGTCGTATACCTAAATGAAAACGATAGTTTAGTAATTGAACGCGATTGGTTGAGAAGTATGGTGGTGAATGGTAAACAGCAAGCCTTTGAGAAAGGTAGAGCCGTTGTGCTAAACGTGACAATTATTTGCAAGCAACGTTTATTGTTAGGTTTTTTTGTGAAAATGGATAACATCGCACCTGTCATGCCAGTCAGTCCGTAGATACCTCGCTCTCGATCTTCACGTGAATGTCCCTCACGCAGTTTCCAAACCCGGCACAGAACGATCACAGCAATAAGAATCACAAACAGAGGGATGAATACAGCCATCAGAACCGCACTCAGAACAGACTGGTCGGAATCTAAATAGTATAAGAAAATATGGCGCGTGACATAAAGAGGTCTGGTTCAGGGCAACGTTTGCAAGTATTTAAGCAGGTGGTTATTGTGTCAACAGGGCGGGTCCAGAGGATGTTGGAGTCAAAACCCTCCCGCTGCTCTATGTCGGGCTCGACAGGGCCCCGCCCCCCACCCACCCCCGCTAAACAACACAAACAAAACAAAAGACACACATAAGTCCTTGATCCGCCAATGGTCAATCGGCGGTGGCGTAAATTAAAAACGGGTGATTTTGACGAAATTAAGGACGGGGACATTAAACTAGATTTTATTGATTCTGTGCGGCGTGCGTACAGAAAATGCAATGCGTGCCTTTAAAATGCTCATCCCGACTGGTAAAAATGACGTTTTATAAGCATGACCATGGCATAATCGATTTCAACGCGGTAGTGGTAAAATAATTGTCCAGGCTTTTCCAGGATGCTGCTTGTCTTCGGCACAGGGAATTTTTTGAAAAATTATTTCCACCAAGCACGGCGGGAACGTCAACTTATTGACTCGGTTCCTGACGGTGAGGCAAAGTAAAGGACGAAATGCCACAATTTAGACCCACATTTACTTCTGTAAAGAACAGTCATGTTAACAGTATGTAAACCCACATTTAATGACGGAATCCACGTAGAACATTTGTAGCACGCCACCGCGAGGAAAGACGTGGCACCAGTATCTGACGTCACCGTTTTGGGAGCAATTGGTCAGGAGAAGGGAACCTTCAGGGGAAATATCAAAGCAGGCGTTGTCACCCAGATCAGTCATCGTCTTGGCACCATCCGGTAGATTGAGCGTGCCAATCACAGTGGTCGTCTGGGCATCGGGTGCACCAAACGACCAAAACAGAGTAGCTCCGTTTGCTAAAGTAACGTCTGATCCAACCGTGCAGTGAAGTGAAAGTTTTCCTCTTGGTTCAAAGGTTACGGTGTCACCTGAGGTCGCGTTGACACCATCCAATGGAAACTGCTGTCCTGTTAAAACAGTGGAAGATGTGTTTCTGCCATTAGCATAAGGGTATTTTTGCGAGGGTGAAATTAAATGTTGACCTAGTGACCCCTGAAGACTTTGTTTTGGTTTTTTTTAATCATGCCACCCTTTTTATTTGTCACACAGTAACTGCGTAACTACATACAAGGCGGTCAAAGGTAAAAAGCGCTAGCTTAGATTTTGATCATTAACTTTGCAGCGGCATGAAGTAGCTCAATGGAGGTGACTTATTCACATGGCACCATTTGATTGCACTACAGGGACCTCAAGAGGGCATTTTACCCTAATGTTGGTCAAACATAGTATTTTTGGGCAGTTTCTACAATTATCATTCAGTTGCTAATAGTTCTGTGTTACTGTCTTTATTTTAAAAAATGTTAACATCAGCTAGGGGGCGTAATTTGTGAGAAAACTGAATGTGTTTGAAATATAGCAATGATGGCAATCGTATAACTAGTTATGATTTCCCAGTGTAAAAATGTAAACAAGTGCAAAAAGACCCCCAAAAGCAGCCATTATGATTCTCATAATGCCTTGCGGCAAGTCGTGTGACATTGGTTATTCACCCGGTTCATCGGTTGCCACGATAACCATTGCAACCCCGGAAATTTAGATTTGGTACCAAATTTACCGCCGATAACAGTTAGGAAAAGTCATGAATTTTAAATTCGATAGGCCTACGCGATCTGGGGTTATAACAGAAAGTTTGGTAGGGGCACATTGTGCACCCCCGGTCCTGATGGGGTTTATTCATTTATTTTCCAGTCATATCATCAGATGCAGCAGAAGTTGATTGGTTCACTGGATCATAGAAAGAAAGGCAGAGGGTACAAGAAGGAGGAGGCGTCGGTAGAAGCAGATGTTTGACAACATCAAAGGATGTATAGGAATGGATTTGTCTGCAGGCCACGCATCTCGCTAAAAACAGCGACGTTTGGAAGCAGTACATCATAAAATTCTAGCGAATTGTAGCCTATCGTCAAGTGTGCTGACGGCTTAAAGCGAGCAAGCAACAATTAATTGTAAATGTTACTGTAGGCACACTTGTGTTAACGCTAGAAGAGGACGGCTCTGTTTGGCCCCTCTCATATCCGGAAGTGAATTCCCTCCCAAGATCCCCCATGCAGTGTCGGATTGTTATACAATTTGATATGCTAATGAGAATAACTCTATAATTGTCCATGTGAAAGTTCATTCAAATTAACTGAGGAGTTTTGTATTGATGATGCTGTGCTGTACGCATGTAACAAACCAGTTGGCTAAACTACCAAGGCTGCCGCGGAATGGGCACCGCACACCACCCAACTCCGCAGCCGATCTCATGCAACACCACCCCCCCCCGTGTCCCCTGTTCGAGATTGTTTCACAGAAAGAAACTTAAGCCCACTGTATTTTCTCTCTAAACGGCTGTCCTATCAAAAACGAAACAAACAAAGAAACAAACAAACAAACGAATGCTAACCTACCAATCACATTGACACTGACAAGATGCTCTTTGGTTCCTGATTCACAGCTGTATTTTCCAGCGTGGCCTTCCTCGACTGAATCGATAACGAGACCAAAGTCACTGGAGAGGTCAAAGGACGTGTCAGAAGCATTGACATGTGTCGTCACGTTGTAGTTGATGATAAGGCGTTTATTCGACATGTTTATTTTAAACCACCGTATATCACATGCTGTGTTGCCCGGTGTCCAGGTTGTGCATGGAATCATCTGGCTCTTTCCTTTCAGAATGTACACTAAGTCTTTGGAGGCCCATAGAGAATTGCCGAATGGATTACTACCTGTATTGGCGGAAAATAAATCCAGATTGTAGTGTGCGGTCAAATAAATTACTGAAAGGATGTTATCTTTTTGTACGAATATTTAACTGTAACGAGAAAGAAAGTACGCTTTGTAACACACCAGTCCCAGAACCGGTTCAAAACCGAATTATGTGGGGTTTTTTTAGGGGAGGGAGTTAAAAAAGAATGTCATGCAGCTCAAAATTATCTACATACACCCAGGAATTGTCGTTATGTTCTCCCGAACAGTCAACCGACCCCCGGCTGATTTCCCATGAAAATGGCTGTAACCTTTACACACAGTCCTGATCTAAAGAGCATGCTTATTGCTGAGTGAAATCTGAATAATTTTGTAGTTTTATGTAGATTAAGGTATATTGAATTAAAAAGGCAATGATTTCTGCCATGAAATAATAATAATAATAATAATAATAATAATAATAAAAAAACCTTCTCAGAGTTGTTATCAAGTCTCGTCTAGCACGCGGTTACCATTTGTCTAACAGTCGGCATTGGCGTCAGCAAACAAATCGTAAGGGCAAGGGCGGATGTAGTTGGGGTTTGGGAGTTGACTGCCCCACTCCGTGCCATTGTTTTGTTTTTACTTTTCTGGGCAGTTGCAAACAATCGGTCGCCCCTGAAACACCCCAGAAGTAAAATCAAAATAAAATCTAAATAAAATCAAAATGGAAAGAAAAAATTACAAATATTTAAAATAACAATAATAATAGGAAGAACAATAAGTACATGTATAACAATACCAAGTTCACAATCGAGAATCGGAAATACAAAATCCAAATCCAACTCCAAATCTAAATGCAAAATCCAAATCCAAATTACCTGACATTATTTGTGCATCTCGGTAGCAACTCATCTGATTGCCATTAAGCTCATATACATGACACCAAAACCTGGCTCCGTCACGCACAGTACTCAGCGAGTTTACTTTAAGTGAAGCGTCATTTCCGATACTGTAATCAGCGCCATGTTGGATCTGCAGGACAGTACCATCAGAGAAACGCGCACCAATAATGTCTGTATCTGTAGCGACTCCCTCTCCCATTGACCAATACACTACGGACAGTGATGAATCCGGGTTCTCAGGCGCGCACTGACACGACAGCGTCTGTCTGCGTCCTTGCTGGAAACTAGTTGAAGACGACGTTTCAGTTGGAACTGGTTCAAGGGTATTTTCTAATACATTCAGAGTAAATTAATATAAACATTACATTCATACAAAAGTGCGCAGAATGTGTAAAATCTCAAGGCAGTTGTTTTAATTATTTTGTGTATATATTCATTGCCGACGAAATCGAAGGGGCGTACTATATTGTTTGTTTGTTTGGTTGTTTTTTTTTTGAAGCAGGAAGGTCATATGTCAAGATCACAATCATATGGCTTTTTAAACAATATAATTATTGTCAGCTTGATAACGTGGCATATACTTAACATATCGACTTCAGATTTGGTTTGTGGATTGCTGTTGGTATAAGAAAGTCATTGCATTCGGAACCGGAGGGTCAAATTTCAAGGGTCAATAGGGTAAAATACATTCTTCCTTAATATATACTGCAGGGAGAGGATTTATACACTCTAAGCGGGGCATTTGTGGTTGTCAACATACCTAATTGTTTCTTTGTTGGGCAAGTTTTGAATGTTCTGTCAAGTTTTGATTATTGATAATTTGATAGTATAGGTGGGTCGGACGGTCGGTTGTACCGTCGGTACTTCTAAGGACTGAAACAATATCTTACCAATAATGTTTAAATTAATTTCTCCAACTCTATCTGTTGTTTCGAGGATAATGAAACACAGGTACCTCCCTTCATCTGAGCTTTCGACACCTTTAATAACGAGGCTGAAGTCAAACGAAAATGCGTATCTGTCGTTCGAAGGAATAACTGCGTTGTCAGAAAAACTGATAAGATGTTGTCTAGCAGGATCTTCTAACGAGTTCCCCCTGTACCAAATGACGCCTTGTGGAACTTCGACCCGTTTGTACACTGGGCAGGGAACTTTGTGCCAAACACCTTGCTGCATGCGTGCCATCTTTGCAGAGAGACCAATAACATCATGGATGTTATTCGCTAAAAGAAGAACAGATACAAATATTTTGTTTAAGAATTTCGTCAACGCCAACGAAGAGCAAGATAGCTCAGTTGGCAGAGCGCTAGTAAGGTTATTCGGAGGTTTCAGGTTCAAATCCAGCTCTTTTTTAGTTTTCGTGTTTACTCTGAAAATTCTTTTCTAGAGGTATATAAAATGTTATATTGAATTGTGAATATGGAATTAAGTATAACCCAGTAATACATGGAAAGCAATTCAACTATTATGTGTATTTGTTTGGACTTCAGGCCTATGTTTACGCACTGACTCTGATAACGTTTTATGTTGTCTTTTTACTACGCACTTAATCTTGTAAATAATCGTCATGTCGTTTTATATGCGCTTATTTACTATTTTACACCCTTACATAGTCAGGACTACACCCACAACAAATCGTTGTTTTATTTCTGTATTTGAGGTTTTCTTCTAAAACGTCCAACGCTCAGTAACTGACCATACGCAGCGATTTGTCCCCTTTAATCTCTCTTTAATGTCTGCTCAGTGTATTGAGATACTAGTGTAATTTACTTACCGAAACCTGGCGGACAAGTGTTAGCAGCAGACAGTCCCGCTGTGAGGAGGAGGGGGATCACTGCGTGGATGCTCATAGTTACCAGCAATTTTAAATTTAGCCAAGTATCACTGGCACTGAAAAGTGAAGACCACACCTGCAATAAGCAGCAACAACGAGGCAATATGGCGACGAAGACTCCCGTTAGAACAGTTGCTGCTCTATATATGGCGTATCGGATTTCAAATGTTTCACAAGAGGGCGATATTGTATGTTCACTTCCATGGACCCTACTTAACGTTTAGAACCTCTGGGAATTTTCTACTTGGGTCTAACTGCAGTGTGGCGAAATAAAGCCAGTTATTCGGGCACACACTGACAGTGCTTCGAGCAATATCTTCATAATTTTTGCGAGGTTATTTTGAAGCAATACGTTGTCATCTTGTGAAAACTATTCAATTAAAAACAATATTATTGTAGGAATAGTTTAGAAACCGTTCAGAGTAACCTTTTATTGCACATAAAAAATGAAACATCCCCTCCCTAAGTAAAAAACGTTTTAAAAAATGAAAGTAAGGGGAAAAAAGCCCAAACGGAAAAATAATAACAATAATAAGAATAATAATAATAATAATAACAAATTCACAATCGGAAATTGAAAAAAGAAAATTCAAATCCAACTCCAAATCTAAATACAAATCCAAGGTGAGAAAGAGAATCATCACTAACTGTTAAAAGCAAAAGTGACATAATTTCAACCGGAGCAATTTGCGTTGTATGGAATACCAATCTGTACATTTAAACATAATATTGGAAACATGACTCAGATGGCTAGCTAACCAGAACCATGCACTAACACTTATCAATGTTTATGACAGTCAGGCATATTTATTATTGTATTTTTGTTTCGATGTTAAGTAATTTTACCGTATGCGTCATTTTCCTGAGTTGTTTTTTTAAGCACGTCATGTTTTTGTATTTTATTTCATGTTTGATTATAACCGGTATGTTAATTGTGTTTTTATCTTAATATTATTTATCCGTCTATGTGTATTGATAATGTCATATGTAAATATATTAGTTAATTCATTTATGTTACATAAAATAGCATTTTGGATAACCCCCCTTGACAGTATAACTTTGTTTCATTTGGGTAATCACTCGGGAGCTGTTTGGTTTCATCTTTTTATCGTTATTTTTTTTTCATTGACTGTAATTTGTGTCTTCTTCCCTGTCTTGTTAAATGTAAAACCCTAAGAAATAAAGTAAATGAATATTTAAAATTACTATCTGGGTTATTATCGGTCAGAGACCCTGTTTCAAATCATTGATGTATTAGGCTAAGGCAGTGCCTGTTACAACCAGCGTTTGTATTGAAAGTTTATCTTGCAGCATGCATTTCAAAATATCTGGAGTTGTTTATATATATACCTAGTTCGGAAATTTTAGTTTCACATCATAGCAATACAAATTATGCTGATGGTGATCAACTCTTACTTCTGGGTACTCTCGGTTTGTGTAATCTCCCTTGCTGATCATTTAATGTATAAATATCTTTTTTGCCGGACGGCGTCGAACCTCGTTTGGTATCATTGTATCAGTGAGTCTCGTTTGGCGGTATGGATAACGCCCCATACTCTTCCAAGAAGTGTTTTTAATTACAATACCCGCCCAAATGGAATAACAAAAATTCGACCAAGAACCAGCACCATTCGCTGGATTAAAGAGCATCTGGTATGTGTTCTATTAATAGCACATTGGATTTTCCAAAATAAATATTCACAGGAGGGTGATGTTGTATGTTCATTGATATTTTACCCAACAGAACGTTCACAACATATGATTAAGAGGCTAGTTTGCATGCCTACACTAGCTAATTGTGTGTTGTAGTGCAAACTTATATTTGTTTAGTTGATAAATTGGGGCCAGGCAATAGTGAAACGTTGATCTACTCAAAGGCCACGGATCAAAGGTCACGGTTTAGCGCGTACGACTTCGATGGCAGGGTATACGGAAATGAAACAAATTATTTCTTACAGGCACTAACAATGCTTCGGTGGAATCAAAGGGATTTCCCGCGTCTCTGCATGTCGATATTAGTTAGTGTGTCTATTTGTTTGTTTGGGGTTTTGTTTTCAGAATTAGCTTGGCCGTATGTTTTGTTCAAAGTAAAGCTTCGAGCAACGTATCTTCCCTGTATAGTGGGTTTTCTATAACAATACATTGTGAATTTGTAAATTGTGTGAACATTCGTGGTTGTTTGCGAACGTGTTTCTTAATTTATTTAGTTTTTCGATATGGTATCACTTTACTGTATGCATTATATTCTTGAGTTGTTTATTTTCAGCATGTTCTTACGTTCAAGTCGAATAGCTTTGTTTCGGTAAATAAAGATTTTGCTTTGATTTTTTTAATTTTTGTATTAATGTTATTTCACCGTTTCTGCCTTTTTTGTAAATATATGTTTTGTGTTTAAAAAATACTGTTCAGTTGAGGAGAACCACTTAGGGTTACTTTGTTTCTATTGAATGGTCTTTCATCAGCTATTTGGTTTCATCTTTTAATTGTTTTCATGTTGTTTTTTTGATTGTAATTTTGTAATTATTCTATATTCCCTGTCGATGTAAATAATTCCGAGAATTTTGTTAATTCTGTATTAATTCTGAGAAATAAAGTAAACACAAACATTACTATCTAGGTTTGTGTCGGTCAGAGAACGTGTTTCAAATCATTGATGTCCAATATCAAGATTGTGGATGTTACAGCCAGCTTTTATATTGATGAAGTTATCTTCGTAGCATGTGCCTCAAAATATATTGAGTGGCTTCTACTTGTTCGGATTTTTTTTAGTGTCACAGCTTTGTGATAAATAATATTATAGAAATCCACTTTGACTTCACTTAAGAGTGGTTTTAATATTAGTTGCTGCCTTTTTTATGTTCTAAACGATCTTTTTGCCAGCGGGCGTCAAACCTCTTTTGGTATAATATATCAGAGTTAGTTTCCTGTGGCTGTTTAGATAATGAACCATCCTCTTCCAACTACGGCTTTTTAATGTACAATGGCGAATGGAAATGACAAAATGTGACCAAAAAGTGGCAAAATGCGCTGAATCAAAGAGCATTTGGGGATCGAGAGCACTGTAACGTAGGAATATCAATTGTCATGACAGTAAAAAGAAGCACAGGTATTTCCTCGCGGGATACTTGCGGGTTAAAACACCGAAGCAACATGTGTGTTCCTCCAAATTAGTACAATGTAGTTTTTTATAATTGAATGTGAGCTATAAATGCACGGGGAAAAACTTTACGATAAAAACAAGGATGTGTGACTTTCAAGAAACCAAACTAAGTTTGTTTAGAGAAAATAATTTCGTTTTCATTTTTAATCATCGCATATCAGAAATGTATCCCGTGACATTTCATACCTGGGGCATTGCATTCCATTTCCCATTGAAGCATGGACGTGATCATGATCTTTGCGCTAGTTGCTCTTCACTCGCAGTGTTTAAAAGGTAAGATTGCTATGAACCTGTGTAATCATCTACCGGTAATAAAATGCCACTGATTGAACTAAATTCGTTTGGAGGGGGGGGGGCATAGTAATAGCTCGTTGTTGAGGATTAACATATAACAGTTATGGACATAACTTATTAGAACGAACACTCCGAAGGCAGGTATCTGCATGTGCATGGTATGGAAATAAAACAATTGAAATCAGTTGTATTCGATTCAACTTTTTTTAGCGATGATATGACGAGTGTTTTTTTTTTTTATGAAGCAACCAGTCGAATGACATAATCAACCTACCGAGAATGAGCATATTTTGTGTATTAATAATTAGCTTGGAATTATTGGAAGACCATCATAACGTCGGTAACTTAATTTAATTACCATTTTGTTTAACTAGTCAAATATCGTGTTTATTGACAACAAAATTACAAACACGACTTTTGGAGTGCGACACTATTATACAATAGCGAATATAATAGCGTAATTCGTGTTTTCAACACTTTAGCAAACTACTACGATCTTCATACTTTTTAAAGGAATGCAATCAGAATAAAGTTATCCAAGTTCTTTCATTATACTCAGGCTCAAACAAACAAAATGCTTACAACATAATTGTATTTATCAAAATGTTCATGGAAAAGCTGGAAACTTGCTGGCCCTGGTGGCTTAAATGCTGGCCCTTTTCGCCCACTTATTGATCTCGCGCCGCTGGCACTCCATGACTACCTATGAACGTTCTTCATAATAAAATAGTCTTGGCAGCGTGTAGGACCAAACTATATTTGCAAATGGAAACAAGCCTCTACATTCCCTCAGCACTGCTAAAATCCGTTGCCTCATTGAAAATGCATCAATGCATTCCAAGTCATTGACCCATATGTGAATAATCACAATCGTTGTTGGTGGCCAGTGGGGGGCATTCAAATTGCATAATCTCGCTCCACGTTTCCCTTTCCAACTGACTTCCGCTGGGAATCCATAAAACTGCTTTGCCCAGCGGTGATGGAGTTCCCCACAATGCAAAGAGAACCTGTGCGAATAACAAGCATTCAGTGTCGACTAATTGAAAGCTACAATCACGAGCACAATGTGTTGAAACACCCCCGTTCCCCCAGCACAATGTTGATGGGTGAAGGAAGAAAAAG
>JAULKO010035824.1:0-11116 GCA_032356045.1 Mediaster aequalis | reverse complement strand
CCAACACTGGGAAAGTTCCAACCCCCAAACCGGTCAAATTCCACCCAACAATCCAGACTGCAGATATTCGAACCAACGTTGGGCAAGGTTTTGACCAACAATATTGCGGTGTTCAAACCCAGATAATTAGTGACTTTCATTCCAGATCTTTGTCATGTAAACGATTGGGATTTTTTGGTATCGTTTAGTCTTACAAAAAGGTAGGGAGAATTTGTTACTATTTCTGAGATCCCTATGATGAACATTCTATACGCAACATGGATGAATTACTAAGACCATGATACCTCGGGGCACCTTACGCTTTTTGTTCGACGGCCCATAAATCCCAATGCAGTTGTCCGGCAGTAATTGAAATTTGAAATCGGTAATTTGATCACTTTTGTTATTACTCCTAATTTGGAATACGCACGGTTTTTTCGAATGTTGGCAACGACATGAACCGTATTCATGTGAGCCTTGTAAAAAAAGCTAGCGATCGATTTTACTTGTAAACAAACGGCTTGAGAACAGGCTAAATTTAAGATGACTACCAGAAACGTACCATTGGGGTGATGGACACTGGAGCGATGCCGCCGCCGCGTATACGCCCAAACAGTCGTCACTAAAGCCGACTTGGCCATCTTAAGTTGCAGGCAAAGAATCGTCTCCGAGAATACAATCGTCTGCGACAGCAGCTGAATGAAATATCAGAATGTCTGAACTATTCGCCTATAGCCACCAGCGATCTTCTTGTGGTCACGGAGAAGCTTGCGGTGACCTTTATCGTCATTTACTAATCGATGACCTCGCTTCCGCCGCGTGACATGACAACAAGGTTACGAGTTGGCCACCGTGACGTATTTCCGCCAATAAATTTGATTTTATGATTCATGAAGATGGCACATACAACGTGTTGTTACAACAAGCCATTTCTCCAATCACTAACAAGTTTAAACTTGTGCCTTACTCGCCCTTCAGACTTGATTCTTAAATCTGCGCAAATTGTGCGAGCATTTTATAGGCAGGCATTTTTCCTGTTCTCGCTGTGAAAATTTACTGCCAGTGTTTGTAACAAAAAGTTAAGTCCCGTGAGTCAGGCTAGAAAACGGCGAGAGAAATACAGCTTGAGTTCGTTGTCTGATGAAACTGTCAAGGTGTTAAACCTTGATTCACTGGTCATTCCAAGATTCGACGTGACGGTTAAAGTTGTCTCCCGATTGTCAGGCGGATGATCGTTTGGCCATAAAACAAATTTCCTTCATCGAAAGTGGATTGGCAGGAGCGAATTGCTAAGTCCGTTCGACGCGCACTCGTCCCCGAAGAAATGTGATGACGTTGTGTGTCTTATCTGTGTCGTCTACAGTTGCGAGAAGCGAAAAGACAACGTATGTGGCACGAAGCTTTTTCGAGCGCTTGAATAGAAGAAGGGTCTATATTTGATGCCCGATCAGATTACAATAATATTTGAAATCTGCCGGGCAATGCGAATCTGGCATTTGACGAATACAAAGGACCAGACGTCAAAAGGGTTCAAGTGGCTACATGATTCCAACAGAGCTGTTGGATTAATAACAATTTTCCCGGCAAATATCAATAAGTCTTCGTGGCCTTAGAAAAATTATCGAATTAAAGACCGACTTTGTGACATTTTTGATAATTATTCGGCTCGCAGATGCATTCTTGAACACTGAATGTCAGGAATATCGGGTATATCGTTCCAAGGCCTTTTGTGCAAACAGCGGTGTTGTATTACCGCGTGTTTTATTGATTGTGAGAATCACATATCGCGCTGTCTTGCTTTCTACCGTAGATAGCGTCACCCTGGAGTAAACGCCATATCCGTAGACGACTTGAACCAAAGGCGCGTTTGGACTGCAAAATTGTGCGATAGTTGGCAGTTGATCCTACGAGGTTGATGAGAGGCGAAAGGGGTTGTCCAGAATAAACATGTACAAAGCAGGAAACTGTATCACTATCAGTCTGGGGAATAAGGGTGAACAAGGGTTTTGATTAACCCGTCGAAATTAGGATTCCGTTCGCGTATTTGCTTCAAACATTTCCATTGTACATTTTATTTGTTACATAGACAATTAGATTTTTTCAAAAATGCAGATTCGCCCCGACACAAGGCTAAGAGCCACTCAAGGCACAGGGCTACAATAAATAAAGACTCAAAGGAGCTGAAGGTATAGGAATTGAAATTCCACTTGAAGCGGAATACGGATAATATGTTGGAGGGAACATGCACCAGGCAAGGAATTCCATAGAGATATAGGACGGGGGGGGGGGGGCGCTATTAGCATATTGTTTCGTTCTACACTAGGTATAGACCTTTTTCATGTGATGTCACAAGTCACGTAGGTGCAAAGGTCTATAGCTATAGAGTGTACTGGTGAGAACAGGCGGAAAGCCAAGTTTCCCGCTCAAACACCCTAACTGGAGGAACCAAGTTGGACAGACCGGTGGAACCTTTTAATACCATGAAAATATCTGTAAATTTTCTATTTTTCTCTTGTTGCTATGCATGCTCCTTTGTTTCACTTCAGACGCCTTTAATTAATAGGGGCCTCGCGAAAGATTGCGAAAAAGGGCAAGAAACACCTTATGGTAATAATAAAACAGTTGAAAGTAATGTTGAACTGGATGAATCCAAGCCCCAACATTTTCATTTTAAAGGCACTTTAAACTTCACACATCTTCATCTTTATACAATTAAGAATTCGAAGTTGATTATTTCCTGTTGGTATTATCATAGAAGTAAATTTTGCAGGGAACTGAGTGCCAAATTCTTCAACTGTCAGGCAAATATAGGGCATAAATATACAAGGATATACTTTAGGTAAAAATCTATCAAAATGACAGACGTGAACCCCTTAAAGGCAAGCGGCCGTTTCTGACGTCAACGAAATTTGTTTGCGCTGGGTTTCCTCGTTGTTTACCCGGTCCGTGCATTGTACTTTGGTTTTTGAAAACCATACAAAATAGAAAGACAGACAAAGAAATGTATCCGATTTCAACATGATTCGTAGCATGTCTCAATGTTGCATGTGCCGGAGATGTGCTTGAATACTAAGCATGAGAAAACAAAATTTATTTCAAGACAAGAACCCCCCCCCCCTCCTTCTTCCCAAGTCGAGTCAATGCCCGTACCATCCGCGCTCGGCTTTCTGCGAAAACACGGCATCTTTTGTCACGTCGCTATTTCTGGTCTGTCGCTCGCCGAGGAACACGAATCGAAGACGGCGCGCCATTGTCCATCAGATCTTAGCGACTGTCCCAGTATGTGCAACGGATCGTAACGCAACACTTAATAGCCCGTCTTCTCTTCTGGCTTTGCTGACAACACTCGTGACGTACAAACGATAACTCTATCATTCACGGTATTGAGGTAAGTCAAGCACAAGAGACTGGGAAATTCAACTTCAATTCAATTTCAGAACGTTTATTTCAGTGTTGTTTACATTATTTACAAGTCATTATGTCAACTTACAACAGTAAATCAATTAAGGAAAGAAATACAACAATGAACATAATGAGGCTAAATAAATGAATTATGTACTGAACAACATTACGTATCGGGTGAAGCAAAAGCTTGTGTTCCCTGACTTATGGACAGACACAAAAAATACAGACTGAAAAATTACAAGTATGGACAAAGGACGACAGACAAGCAGTTACACAATATTGTTATATGCAATGTTAAACAATTGGTCATGCGGCAATTCATAAATAAGAAGGAAGTAGTTGAGTTATTAATTAATTAATTAATTAATTAATTAATTAATTAATTTATCTCTTTATTTATTTATTTATTTATTTTAGCAAATGTGGTAAAGTAAGGAATGTTTTTATGAAGTCAGATAGACTATTACAGAAGTTATCGCATGAGGTTTTACTAGTCCAACGGTCGTCAGACAATCTCTTGTTGACCCGTAGCGTTGTTAAAGGTATCGGGCTTGAACCCGGACAATCATTTTGTCCTTGATTTAAACGTGATTTGAACTTGATTTTAATTCTAACTTTAACTTCATTTCAATTGCCTATCATCAACTAAATCAATGAGTCTATACCGATAGGTTATGTTAATCGTCAGCAACGATTGGGAAACTTCAATGTACCTTGGGACCTAAAGCAAAATCTAAAGGTAATACGTTTAATGTTTGTCAATTTTCATGTTTGCCATTGTTTTAAAGATACAATAGCACAATGTAGTCACCTTTAAGTAAAAGTTAAATATCTTGGCTATAAATCGATTACCTGCAATATAGCTTCCAATTTTGTCCCAAATAAGACATGCATGCAAGACCATGAGTAAATGCCCAATAGAAAGTGTCTGATGAAAAACGATAGTTAAAAATGAACCTGTTCGATATAATTTGGTTTTTTTTAAAGATCATAATATTGTTAACATGCTTTTGATATCAGTTATATTAATCACTCCAAAAAATGTTGCTTGAATTCAGTGATGTAGGTCTCGAGACCTGGTCTCGGTCTCGAGACCATCTCGAGATCCGTTTTTGCTGGTCTCGGTGTCGGTTTCGAGCCTCATAGTATTGATCTCGGTCTCGGTCTCGGGCCTCAAAGTCTCGGGTCTCGGCCAGTGGTCTCGGCTCGAGACCCAACGAGATTGCAATTAAAACGGGAAGCGCTTCACTTTTCCTCCCTCTCCTTTTCAGTCGACACAGTCATAAGCGTCGCAAAATGAAATTTACATGATAATGATACTATAGTGATGGTCGGCATAACCTACCCTTTCCTATAATTATGCAGTACTTGTACGGTTAACTCGACGAAACGCGCGGAGGTGAAGTCCGGGGCTCACGCGCATATTAATGAGATAACGGCTTAGGCAGGTTCCTGCCCGAAAAAAGAAACGGTCAAAGCAATAATGGAGAGACCAGGAACCATTGTGAAACCAACATGCATATCCAAAAGACACCATTAAATATAAATTTAAAGAAATTCAATTTGCATTAGTATAATAGTAGAGCCAACAAAATATGAAATTATAACATTGACGTCGTTTTATATGTAAAAGGAAAATCATGTTTTTTTTTACACAAGGCGTGATAATTTTATCGGGCCGCATAATGTGCAATCCCCACATTAACGGATATCTTTAATCAAACGTGTAGCTTCACATTTCCTATTTCTTTTGCTTTTTTTAAACTAAAACATTTGGCAAGGATCAGGAAGTAAATTTTTACAAAAACATGAAAGCAAGTGATATCGCACAAGTTATAACAAATTTCATTTGTTTAAATATTGTTTGCTACTGATACAGGTCTCGGTCTCGGTCTCGGGACTCCAAAGTCTTGGTCTCGGAGTTGGGTCTTGGTCTCGGAAGAGAAGGTCTCGGTCTTGGCCTCGGTCTCGGTCTCGGAAGTTAAGGACTCTGTCTTGGTCTTAGTCTCGGACATGGAGGTCTCGACTACATCACTGCTTGAATTTCATGCCAATTTTGTGTTAGATTTTTGCCCGTACCTCGTCGGCTTCTTGATGTAGGCAGTCGTACGTTATGAATAAACTTTATTTCATTTATCGTGATGAAGTAGTGAACTCTTCGCATGCATATACTGATAAAGATAAGTGTAATTGTTTTCTAATATCCTGTTCATTAATAATTAGCTAAAAGGATCGGGCAAGAGTCATAAATTTCTGTTCATGTAAATGTCCGTATTTAAATAAGTGTTTTAGTCTGAACCAAATGCTCGCATTTCGTCCTCATTTTAGCTGATGGCCACCAGAGGAAAATCCAGTAAAGTTTGAAAAATGGTAATATTAATCAAGTTAATTTGAATGGTGGCGCACGCCCCATGTGTCGCTTTAACTGCAATGGTGATCGAGCCATTAACCTCGATGACTTAATTGCGAACGTACATCAAATAATGACATTTTGTCAGTGAACACAGAGTCAATACAATCATCTCTTATTGAAGGAACGCCCGGACGAGCCTGCGTAACGTGTATCACACAGAGCGCCAGGCAGAGATGATGACAGCGGCTGCATATCGCCCATCCTTTAATGGGCCGGCCATTTTCCGTGATGGCGCGGTCGATACAATCGAGGGATTCTGTTTGTGGTGTTTACACCAAGCCTAAACAGCGCATAATTAAAACATGGTCGGCGATCGCGAGATTAGCGTTCGGCTTGTCTGCGCGCCACCACACGAGTCAGTAGTGTGGACGATATACTCTAAGAAGAATGGTATCCCATGCATCGCATCGATCGGGAATACCAATCTCGTTTGGACGTTTGTCCAAAAGAAAGGCTCTTGCTCATGTTTGAAGTGATTGTTTCTGCCCAAGTGATGGAATGAATTTCTTCTTCATAGATATACAAATCCCATTTTATTTCTTTTCGGCACTCTGCAAAGAATGTGACACTCGTAAATTTATTCACAGCGATTTTCTTGTAAAGACAGAGACGGGGCCCGGGACGGACCGGCCTAGGGGAAACAAGGGGGAGGTTTCCGGGTGTAACACCGATCCACGGGATGTTGATTTCTCTGGGATTGTCTTCACGTTGGCAAACAATAACAAGTTTTCATACTTGACTGTTTCTTTAAAAGGGATGCATTAAATATGATCTTTTCCCCCGAAGTTTGTCAAAATTGTGAAAAATCATATCTGTTGAGTTTTTGCAGTTGTAATTAACTGCTTTTATTTTCAACTCGTGCTGGTTTCAAGGATAAAGCAAAATCACGAAAAACAAACATCACGTATTTACTACGTATATCCATATATAACATTTGCGAACGTGCTTTTGGCATAGCACGAACGGGAGTGAAGGGTCATGCTCCGTTTTATTGGAAATCAAACTCTAGATCTGATTTTCACTTGCATACTACTAGAATAATAATTGTGCCAGGGGCGGATCCAGGTTTTTTTGCTGGGGGGGGTTTCTGGATTTTTTGTTTCCGTACATTTGCCAAAAAGCCGCGCCCCCAACCCCCCCCCAAAAAAAATGAACCCCCACAAATTCCATCGTGAAAATAATTTGAAAAGCGGGGGGGGGGAGGTACTATTTGTTGTCGTTGGTGACCCCATTTAACCTCTTTGTTTTGTTCTTAACCGTACACGCAAAATAAGACCCCTATACAGGGTTTATACTTTTTGGGGGGTTCCAACATTAGACGTAGGCCTCTAAAAAAAATATAAAAAAATTAAAATGGCAACGAGCAGGGGAGGGGGGGGGGTTCGACCCGTTAACCCCCCTCTGGATCCGCCCCTGTGTGGCCATATACAATTGCATCGACAGACATACCTTCCGATTGAGTATCGCTGTGCTGCTTTCAAATATTCGAATTATTTGGGGCCGTATATTTTATGGACGAGCTGTGCCTTTCCCCGTTAGCTGCCACACGTCATTTACATTGTTCACACAAAATAATAAAACCTGCTCAGCTTGAATATCACCATTGTATTTAATAAATAAAGGTTTTGCCCCAAACTAATCACCATTAATATTATAGTTGCAATTGGAAAGAAGGCTTCCTTTTTGACCGGAGGGAAACAGCTAAAGGCATTTCTAGCTTTAACCAAGAAAGGTCAAAGCAGTTTCTAGGAACTGATGGGAATTCTCTTGTTAAGAAACATTGCCTTAATGGAAACAAGATCGCCAGACCAAATTGATGTAAATATATCCATGCCAAGAGACAATAAATATTTATTTAATACTTGTTTTTATAACCACGTGTAGATCAAGAGCTGTGAATGTCACCTTACCGATCACGTTCTCGAACAAGCACGAATTTTCACAATTGACGTTTTAAGTAAAAAGGGAAGCAAATAAGGTTTCTCCCGAATTTTGTCAAAATGTTGAAAACAAGTCATATATATTGAGATGTTTTTGAAGTTGTTATTAATTACTTCTTATTTCAACTTGCACTGGTTTCTAGGATCAAATGCCAAACAAAGAACACGTATTTCCTACTTGTGGTCATTTATGAAATTTCGTAGTTCTTTGCAAACGTGCTACATATGATTTACACAAAAGAACTAATCCGGGTTTTTTTTTTTTCGAGAGAGAACAATGAAAGCAGGTTTTTTGGTAACAATAATTTGTGCAAAATACTTTTATCATGAAATCGTTATATTTTCTCCCTATGTTTTAGCACGCAATTAAACTATTATCTAATCGTCCCATCATTTTTTTTAGCCAGGTGATTTCGTCGACATTCCGCAGGATATTATTTTATTTGCCTTCCTATTATCATATTTCATTCCATGTGAGAGATATACTTGAAAATTCTCCATAGTAATGTTTTAATGATCAACTGAAAATAACTGCACCTCTGGCAAATAGAATACCACACGTGAACGGGAATTTCGATGCATGCACTAATAAATACAAGAAGTAGACTTTTAAATAGCGCATTACAATTGTCATTATTCACCTTTTTGTGAGACCTTTACATCTCAAACAGCTTTGATTTACGTTTCAAGTCAAAGCAAAGACAACTGAATTTTTGGAAGTTATATTTTCTATCCTGCTTTGTTGATTTAATGTTTTTTTTATATAAAATATGTACAGTAAAAATATTGTTTTGATATTTCCTTTTGCTAACATTTGTGCTAATTTGGATTTTCTTTTCGATTACTATTTAGGCTACATTTTGAACAAATTATATTAAATCACGAAAATTATTTTAGTAGTCTTTTTTGCATGGGGCTAATATTGTTGTTCCCGCCAGATCAATATTGGTAAATTTAAAGAGGATTTTGTTTGCCCTTTCCGGACGTGGTTTTATGCTCAGTGCTTTCCGAGAGGCTGTGAGAAAAAAATCACAGGGCTTACTCGGGCGGGACTCGAACCCACTAGCTTCTGCTTACTAGTGCAGATTCGAATCGGCCAACCGACCCCGGCAAGCTCGGTGGTCGAGTGGTGAAGACGTCTGCACTAGTAAGCAGGAGGTCGTGGGTTCGAGTAACCCCTGCCATTTGTGTCCCCCCCACAGGCTCTCGGAAAGCACTGAGCATGCATACAGTACTTCATACCACGCCGGGAAAGGGCAAAACATCCTCTTTAAATTCACATCCTCCCCGACGGAAACAATTCCCTCTTCTGACTTTTAATATTTGTACAGTGTACTTACAACAAAGACAGAAGAAATGCTAGTTTTGAGTTTTCCAATTCATATTTTCGCCCAGAACATTACGTTGAAACCACCAAAAATGCTAATCAGATGCTTGATAAAAGATGCAAAGGGTTTTAACCAGTATACAGCGTAACTTACCGCTTGAGTGGCTCTATTTCCGTATGCCTCAGTGATGAGCAGCTATTGGTATACCAAGAGCGACCTGTTGCTGCGTATATCGCTGCCTTTCTCTAGCATGGTCTGAGTGTTCCTGTCTACCTGCATACTCTTGTATACATCAGCATCTAACCACAAAGGTTGTCGTCAGTGAATTCCACATGCAAACACGTTCGGCCTCCCGATCCTCCATCGTCTGTGGTTTATTAATTCCTGGATTTTTTTTTTTAACAGTGCATCTCCGTGTCAAGAGGAGCAAGCTCTCTATTCGGTTCCCCGCGTGTTGTTTTTTTGGGACTTGGCACATATAGAGGGTCCCAGCCGCTTGCTCATTTCAACCCGGCATTATTTTTCATCTCGCTGGCTCTGGCACTTCCCTCCGATCCCCGCCTCCGTCGACTCGTTGACTTGTAATACAAGAGCGTCAAACCGCTCTCCCGTTGCCGTGACAACGCATCGTAACCAGTTATTAATCTTTTCCCCCTCAGCGGTCGCGCATGTAGCACTTAAGCGCGTGGTGGGGTTGGTTCCGTGCCATGTGTGCATTTTACGGCTTGTGTGGTGGTGATGACGTGACGGGGAAGTGGGTGTTCTGATGATGGGTGTCTTTGGATGAGGCGCGTACGTATATACGTTTGTCTTTGATTGTCACGCGTTTGATGAACCTGCGCTATACACCGGAGTCATTGTGACACCACCCCCTACCAGACAGTCCATTACCTATGTTTGGACACGATTGCCTTAGTTGGTCACATTTATTTAAGTTCAACGCTTGCTACTGCTTTAATTGGGACGACGCCTCTTTGACAGTCCGTGCAAAAATTAGACGAACGGAATTCGGTCATTTTCCAGCGCCGATCGACTGCCTTCAATAAATCATGGCAAGAACTTGGTGCGTCTCGACAGGCGTGGCATGAATGTGTCTCGCCATCGGCAAAGTCCAAGTTGTATTTTATTCGAGCACAAAGCAAACACTTGTTCTGTTTCCCATCCGGTTCGTACTTTGACAGTCTTAGATTCCGTATTCAGTACTGGCCTGGGATTTTAATAATGACAACTGTTTAATATTTTCCTATAAGAAAAAAGATTGGAACTATTGCCAAGGCACTGCACGTGCACACAACATAAAACAGTTGTTTGCAAACGAGGTTCAATTAAACCATGGTCAAACTATAGGCCTAAATTGCATGTAGGCTGAAGATTGTATGCTTTTTAATTATTTGTTCCCATCTTCATAGCCCTTGTTCCTTCGATCCGGTATTACGTTTGGATAAAGCAACAACAATCCCAATGTGTACCGATTTTTTAAGGTCAGTGGTTGATGCTGTTTTTTTCTAAACATTATTTATTTTCTGAATGCAATATATAGTGATCTACTTAAGCTTCCGTTGAAAGCAAACTCTCAACATGCATTGCAATCAGCAAGCTCTTACGGTGTTGTGCAAAGGGGTCCGAAAATTCTGGGATTGAAAAGGCGATTTGCGCATCAGTATATACATGGAATGAACACCTACAGAATGTACGTAATGTGCACCTTTACACGCGACAGGTGCATCCATAATGGCCGGGTTGTCGCAACTCTTTACTATATTATATAGCTCTGAGATTGACTGAGAAAGGTGCACCCGTTTTGGGGAAAAATTGTAACCACCCCCCCAAAAAAAACCACCCCACCACCAACAACAACAACAACCAACAAAACAAAACAAAACAAAACATATCAACATTTAGGGAGTGGGCGGGATTTGAATCTCTATTACTGAACCCCCCCCCCCGAAGCCCATTCCCTTTATTTTACTTATCATTTGGATCGGGGGGGGGGGGGGGGTCAGTCAGCGCGCAGCCTATGCTATAATGAGGCAGTTGGCGAGATTTTATTT